>CM053628.1:55419074-55438470 GCA_028646595.1 Phalanger gymnotis | reverse complement strand
GTGTAAATTAATTCAATGCCAAGTTATACATGGAGGTTATATGGGATTCCATGACATCTTGGGGAGGGAAGGGGGGAGGGAGGGAAGAAAATCTGGAACTCAAAATTATGTAGAACTGTGTGTTGCAAACTAAAACTAAACCTAAACAAAAAAATGAAATGGCTCTGTCCTTTCTTCTTATAGGGCTTCAGACGTCATCAGACGTCATCTGAATGATCAGAACTTAGGCAGCTATGATTTGCTCTTGAGTTAGCCCCTCCCCTTAGGACCCTGGGACGTTCACATCCACATAGGTTAGGCTAACACCTAATGTGTGTTAGAGCCTGGGGCTTAGCACTTAGTAAGACTCAAGACTGGCATGGCTCTGGAGTTAGCAACTCCCCTTTGCCAGTCCCACCTTGGGCCCCACCCCATCACCAATCCATACCCACATAGGTTCCACACCTAATAGGGGTTTGGGCCTGGGGCTTAGCACCTAGTAAGGCTCAATGAAATACACTGAATTACTCAAAGGAAACAAAGGCTAAGAGCCCATTTTGCTTACCAACAAACTTATGCAGGGTTCTGTATACATCGTGTGTATCTCCCCTCTCCATGCTTTTGTATTGACTTCCCCTGTATCTGGAATGCATTCACTCTATACCTCCTGTCTCTCAGAATACTGGGTTTCTTTCAAGACTAAGTTCAAAAAAGTGTTTCTTCATGAGCCTGGCTCTCTTCTCAGATTCTACGGTTCCCTCTCCAACAATTACCATGGTTTTTTTTTGTATATATTTTGAGTGCTCTTTTGTGTGGACATGTTTTTGCCAATAAAATATAAGTTCCTCAGCACTGAGGACCATTTGTAGCAACACAAAACAAAAACGAACAAAACACCCAAGCTATTAATAAATATTTCTTGACTGAATGATGCTAGATGGTGACCTCGTGAAGGTGTGCGTTTGGGGATACACAAGTGATCCAGGAATTGCTCCAGAAGGCAGCTGTCCCTTCTTTTTCTTCTGAGTATTAGATTTCAGTTCCATCTCTCCTTGGAAATTAATTCCTTTTTCCTCAATGCATCGGAATTTGGGGTAGGGAGTATTCACAAAGAAAAACTGAGATAGTTAAAATGTACATGGATTACAAAACTTCAAATAAAAGAATTGTTAGATTAACACACAATACTATCAATTTAGGTGACCTGGTTTCAGCTGGTGGTTCTCAGTTTTGAATGAGATCAACTGGGTCTATCACATCTTTATATTAGAGAAAGATAAGAGCAAGACTTTTCATCTGTCTAGTGTAGGATTGTACCAGTTTGATGGCATGATCCAACGAATATGTAAGGTTCCTGATGCTTTTTTATCAGCTTATATTAAAAGTGGTGTGTCATTAACTTTTTGAAAATATTGGCCTACATGAATGATCAAATTCTATAAAGGATGTAGAGCATTTCATAAATGCTAAAAGTTTTATATAAAACAATTTGTTTATCATAATCATCATTATGTTTTATTAGTATTTCTCCTTTTTCTTATCTCTATATTTTATGAAATTCAGATAGAATTGACCCAGTTTGCCACTATTCTATGGTTCTTTTTATGTTTAATATTTGACAGTCTGTTGCACACATAGATTAGATAAATAGTTTTTCTTGGTTGTGTGTGGATGGCTTTGTTTTAGTAATTTTTAATGAAAGTTTTGATATTTAGGTTCATCTTTTGTACCTTCCCTGAAAGCAGCCTCAGGTCAACTCCAGTCCCACACAGGATGATTTTTAATCTTATTTTAAAATGATTTAAATAAAAATGATCCAACATTGGATCACTTCAAAATTACTTTAAAAGTCATCCTCATAGGAGGATTTTTCCTTCTTGCTAATTGCACAGGTATATCTCTACATTTTGAGAGCTTTTCATTCCATGTAGTTTGGTGGGTATAAATTTAAGGATATAGCAACATCTATTAAAAAATCTAATACTTGTTTTTATGAATCGACGTTTTGTATCTATGGTTTTGAACACCACTTTTGTTTGTGATAACTCTGAATAGTGGTTTTGTCTATGATGTTGCTCTGGTTCTAGGACAGTTTATTTGGTGAATTCTCAAGGATATTTGGGAGTTTTATTTATAGTATAGTGATTTGGTTTCTGTCAACTGATGTCAGTCAGTCAAGTAGCATATTTACTGTGCTAAGCACTGGAGATACAAGGAAAGGAAAGCAAAAAAAAGTTTCTGCTCCCAGCAGAGAGATCGACAGACTTCATGAGGAGAGAGTCAAACATAAGAATACCTGAAAGATGACAACGGGCTACTTATGAAGGGTTTTGAACACAAAATATTTTATATTTGATCCTAGAGGTGATGGGGAGCCACTGGAGCTTATTGAATAGGGGCAGAGGAGTGACCTGGTCCGGTCTGAGGTTTAGGAAGATTAGTTTGACAACTGAGTGCAAGACAGATTGGAGTGGGGAGAGATGGGAGTCTGGTCAAGGTGCCACAATTTCAGTGAGGTGGTGAGTGACTGAATTAGAATTATTGCAGGATCATAAGAGAGAATGGGTCTTATCTGAGAGCAGTTATGAAGGAAGAAATGAAAAAACCTGTTACTGATTGGATACGGGGGCAGGGGGGTGGTGGTGATAGAGAGCAAAGGGTCGAGGATTACCTAGCTTAGGAGCCTGAGTAACTAGTTGTTCCATCATTTCACTTGTGTCTGACTCTTTGTAACCCCATCTGGGATTTTCTTGGTGAAGTTAGTGGAGGGGTTTTCACTTTCTTGCTTCAGCTCATTTTACAGATGAGGAACATGAGGCAAACAGGGTTAAGTGACTTTCATGGGGTCACATGGCTAGTAAATGTCTGAGGCTGGGATTTGAAGGTCTTCCTGACTGTAGGCCTGGTACTCTATCCAATGAACCACCTAGCTGCTCCAGTAACTAATAGGATGATGGAATAAGTAAGTTAGGTAGAGGGAAAGGTTTGGGGGAAAAGGTGATGGGTTCAGTTTCAGAAGTGTTGACTTTAAGTTGTCTGTGAGACAGACAGTTAGAAATGTACAATTGATAGTTGAAAATATGAAGCTGGAGGTTGGGAGAGAAATTAGGAGCTGCATAAGTTAGTTACTTAGCTAACAGTTATTTGCATAGAGATCATCTAAACCATGGGCTTTGACGATGTGACTAAGTGAAATACCATGGAGTGAGAAGAGAAAAGAGCCAAGTACAGTTATGTGGACATAACCTAAAGATTCAGCAAAGGAAACATCAGAAAAATTGTCAGACAGGCAGGAGGAGAACTCGGAGAGTAGTGTCTTGAAAGCCTAGAGGAAAGGAGAAGAAAGTAAAAGGCAGTGTTAAAGTATGCATAGGGGTCAAGAAAGAAAAAGATTGTGAAAATTCCATTGGATTTTATAGTAAAGAAATAATTTGTAACTTTGGAGAGGACAGTTTTAGTTGAATGTTTAAATCAAAAGCTTGATTGCAAAAGGCAAAGAAGAAAGTGAGATGAAAGAAAATAGAGGCACCTATTGTAGATATCTTCTCCAAACATTTATCCATAAAAGGACGGAGAGATATAAGATGTACAAATATAGTCACTTAATAATCTCCTTCTAGGCATTTACTGGGTGCTAAATTGTACAAGCCTTCAGTTAGACTTGCACAGTTCCTACAATTTCCTTATTTAATTCTGGATTGATCTGTGCTCCTTAGGGATGAACTTCCTGTCATTTCTGGTAGGAATAACCTGACTGTGTACTATTTACCATGGGATTTCAGCCATATTATAAGCCCCTTAATTTTAGTGATGTGTACCTATTCATGTGTACATGTTTATTTTTTCTTTGTTAAGCGATATGTGTTCTGGAAATATTTCTGTACATTTGAAGCTGTCTTACATGTAGTCTGAGAACATCTTTCAGTCTTCATTTTTGATGATGAAATATTAATATTTAAGTTGCTACTTTTAGGTTTTGAGCCCTATGTTTTGTTAATATCACATGAGATTTTATTTGGATAACTTTCTTAATTTATTGTCATCCATTTTACTTTCCCGAAGCCATATGTTAAGATTGGCATTTTGAAGATGTTAATTACTACAGAACATGTTCTTCCCACTGAGTTTTAATTATAGTGTGATGGTCTCTTAAAATTCATACCCACAAATTTCTCTTTGTTAACTTTAATACTGATACTCCTGGAGGAGACTAAGTATTCATCCATCAGCATTATTTCATCTTTGATTAAAGCTCAAAGCCTTTAGTCTCAAGTTTTCCCCTTGACATAATAAAGACTTTATATCTATAATAATGAAATAGTAATGATCAAATATAGCAATATTATTTTAAATACTATCTAACATTATTAAAGATCCTTGTACCCTAGTATCCTAGACCCTAGTACCAGAGGGTAAAATAGTCATTGAAAAAATCAACCGATCACCCCTTAAGAGAGATCCCAAATTGAATATTCCAAAGAATATTGTAGCCAAATTCCAGAATTATCAGAGGAGAAAATACTGCAAGCAGCCAGAAAGTAACAATTCAGATATTGTGTAACTACAGCCAGGATCACACAGGATCTTGTGGCTTCTACAATAAAAGACAGTAGGAATTGGAAGATGATATTCCCAAAGGCAAAGGAGCTTAGAGTACAACTAAGGATCAACTCACCAGCAAAATTTATCATAATTTTTAAGGCAAGGAATGGATATTCAATGAAATAAAGGAATTCCAAACCTGGTGAAAAGACCAGACCTCAATGGAAAATTTGATCTTCAAATACAAATATGTCTCAAGAGAGACATTAAAAAGGCAAATGGGGGGAAAACTATGTTATACAATAAGGGCATTTAATCCTTATATAAGATTATAATGTTTTATATATGTTATATATCTGCCCTACAAGAAAGGAAGGGAAAGGGGGATGGGAGGGGAATGGGGTGATGGAGGAGAGGGCAGACTGGGGAACAGGGCAACCAGAGTGGGGGGGGGGAGGAAATGGGGAGAAAATTTGTAATTCAAACGCCTGTGAAAATCAATGCTGAAAACCAAACATGTTAAAAATAAACTAAAATAAAAAAATATATATGTTATATATCAATCTTGAGAATAGTACAGTTGTTATGACAATTGAAAGGGATATACATTGACTGAGAGTGGCAGTATAAAGTAACTGATGTGATGATAAAAAACAATTAAGGGATGCAAAGAGATTGTTCTGGGAGAAGGGGCAAGGAGGAGGTAAAAGAGGGTAAATTGCATCACGTGAAGAGGCACAAAAACTTAGAGGGAAAGAAGGGAGAGAGAAGAGCAGTGTTTAAGCATTACTCTCATCAGATTTGGTTCAAGGAGGGAATAACAGACTCTGAAAAGCATAGAAATCAAAATTATCTTGCAAACAGTAGGAGGGGAAAGGGGAAATAAAAGGGGATGGATAGAAAGGAAGGAAGAAGTAGCAAGGGGAAAAGGGTAAGATAAGGGAAGAGTATCATTAGAGAGGGAAAACTGAGGAAGATGGGGGCAAAAGGTGAAACTTTTTTGAGGAGTGAAAGGGAGAAGGGAGAAATAAAAGCATAAACAGGGGGGAAAATAAGATGGACAAAAAGAAGATAGTAATCATAACTGTGAAAGTGAATGGGATGAATTCTCCCATAAAATGGAGGCACATAGCAGAATGGAATAAAACCTATAATCTTACAAGATGTTGTTTACAATAAACAGATTTGAAACAGGATGGGAATACACACAGGGTAAAGGTAAAAGGCAGCTAAATTAAAAAAAAAATAACAGGGGTAAGAACCCTAATCTCAGACGAAACAAATGCAAATATAAATCTAATTAAAAGACATAAGGAAGGACACCTTATCCTGCTAAAAGGTACTATCGACAATGAAGCAATATAATTACTTAACATATATGTAACAAGTGGTATAGTGTACCATATTCTTAGAGGAGAAGTTAAGGGAGTTATTGGAAGAAATAGAGAGCAAAACTACACTAGTTGGGGGCCACAATCTCCGCCTCTCTGAACTCGATAAATCTAATCCCAAAATAAACAAGAAGGAATTTAAGGTGGTGAATAGAATTTTAGAAAGGGTAGACATGATAGACCTCTGGAGAAAACTGAATGGGGATAAAAAGAAATATACCTTTTTTTCTTGGTGGTACATGGCACATACTGAAAAATTGACCATATACTAGGGCAAAAAACCTCAAAATCCAGTGCAGAAAGGCAGAAATAAATCAATGCATCCTTTTCAGATCATGATGCAATAAAAATTATCTGTACTGGAGGACCATGGAAAGATAAACTAAAAATTAATTGGAAACTAAATCAACTAATCCAAAAGAATGAATGAGTCAAAGAACAAATCATAGAAACAATTAATAACTTCATTCAAGAAAATGACAATAATGAGATAACATACCAAAATTTATGGGATGCAGCAAAGGCAGTTCTTAGGGGAAATTTCATATCTCTAAATGCTTACATGAATAAAATAGAGAAAAAAAGGAGATTGAAGAAATGGGCAAGCAACTGAAAAAGCTAGAAAAAGAACAAACTGAAAATCCCCAATTAGATACCAAATTAGAAATACTGAAAACCAAAGGAGAGATTAATAAAATTGAAATCAAGAAAACTATTGAACTAATAAATAAAGCTAAGAGCTGGCTTTATGAAAAAATGAACAAAAACAATAAATCCTTGGTCAATTTCATTAAAAAAGAAAGAAGAAATCCAAATTACTACTATCAAAAATGAAAAGGGTGAACTCACACTCAATGAAGAGGAAATTAATACAATAACTAGGAATTATTTTTCCCAATTGTATGCCCATAAATTTGACAACCTTAGGGAAATGCATGAATATTTACAAAAATATAAATTGCCCAGATTAAAAGAAGAAGAAGGAAGATACCTAAATAAGCCCATCTCAGAAAAAAGAATTTGAGCAAGCCATCAATGAACTCCCTGGGAAAACATCTCCAGAGATAGATGGTTTTACCTATGAATTCTATCAAACATTTAAAGAGCAATTAATTACCATACTCTATAGACTATTTGGGAAAATAAGAGTAGAAGAAGTCCTGCCAAATTCTTTTTGTAACACAAATATGGTACTAATACCTAAACCAGGAAGAGTCAAAATAGAGAAAGAAAATTATAGACCAATTTCCCCAATGAATATTGATGCAAAAAAAATTAAATAAAATATTAGCAAAAAAAATGCAGCAACTTATCACAAAAATACTGCACTATGACCAGGTAGGATTTATTCCAAGAATGCAAAGCTGGTTCTGTATTAGGAAAACTATCTGCATAATTGATCATATCAAGAACAGAACTGGCAGAAACCATATGATTATTTCAATAGATACAGAAAAAGCTTTTTGACAAAATACAACACCCATTCTTATTAAAAATATTAGAAAGCATAGGAATAAATGCAGTCTTCCCTAAAATTATAAGTAGCATCTACCTAAAACCATTAGCAAGCATTATATGTAATAGGGATAAGCTAGAGGTATTCCCAAAAAGATCTAGGGTGAAACAAAGTTGTCCATTATCACCCCTATTATTTAATTTGGTACTAGAAATGTTAGTTGTAGCAATAAGAGAAGAAAAAGAAGTTGAAGGAATTAGAAGAGGCAAAGAAGAAACTAAATTATCACTCTTTGCAGACGATATGATGATTTACTTAGAGAATCCTAGAGAATCAATTAAAAATTACTTGAAATAATAAAAAAAAAACTTTAGCAAAGTTGCAAGATATAAAATAAAGCCACCTAAATCCTTGGCATTCCTATATATTGCTAACAGAGTCCAACAGCAAGAGATAGAAAGAGAAATTCCATTTAAAGTTACTGTAAATACTATAAAATATTTGTAAGTCTACCTACCAAACTCAGGGCCTATATGAACACAATTACAAAACACTTTTCACACAAAAAAGTGTGATACAAATAAATGGAAAAACATCAGTTGCTCATGGTTAGGCCGAGCTAATGTAGTAAAAATGGCAATTTTAACCTACATTAATTTATTTATTCAATGCCATACCAATAGAACTACCAAAAAATTTTACAGAGCTGGACAAAATAATAACAAAATTCATCTGTAAGAACAAACAGTCCAGAATATCAAGGGAATTAATGAAAATAAATACTAGGGAAGGTGGCCTAGCCATACAAGATATTAAACTGCCTTATAAAGCAGCAGTCATCAAAACTACCTGGTACTGGCTGAGAAACACCATGGTGGATCAGTGGAATAGGTTAGGTACACAAAACCCAGTAGTCAATGACTATAGATGTCTGCTCTTTGATAAATCCAAAGAATCCAGGCTCTGGGTTAAGAATTCACTCACAAAAACTGCTGGGAAAATTGGAAAATGGTTTGGCAGAAACTGGGTATAGACCAATATCTTACACTGTATACCAAAATAAAGTCAAAATGGGTTCATGATTTAGTAATAAAGGCCGATACTATAAGAAATTTGGGATAGAAGGGAGTAGTTTACCTGTCAGGCTTATGGAGAAGGGAAGAATTTATGACTAAACAAGAGATAGAGAGCGTTACAAAATGCAAAATGGATAATTTTGATTATGTTAAAATGAAAAGTTTCTCTACAAACAAAACCAATGCAACAAAGATTAGGAGGGAAGGAGAAAACTGGGAGAAAATCTTTATAAACAGCATCTGTGATAAAGGCTTCATATCCAAAATATGTGGGGAACTGAGCCCAATTTTTAGGAATACAAGTGATTCCCCAAATGAGAAAGGGTCAAAGATATGAACAGGCAGTTTTCAGAGTAAGAAATTAAAGATATCTATAGTCATATGAAAAAATGGTCTAGATCACTGTTGATTAGAGAAATGCAAATCAAAACAACTCTTAGGTACCACATCTCTCCTGTCAGATTATCTAACGTGTCAAAACAGGAAAATGATAAGTGCTGGAGAAGATGTGGGAAAATTGGAACACTATTGACTTGTTGGTGGAGTTCTGAACTGATCTGGACAGCAGATTTGAAAGTAATCCCAAAGGGCTGTAAAAATATGCCTAACCTTTGACCCAGCAATACCACTTCTAGGGCTACATCTCAAAGAGATCACACAAGTGGAAAAGGTACTCATCTGTACAAAAATATTTTTAGCAGCTCTTTTTGTGGTGGAAAAGGACTGGAAATCAAGGGGATTCCCATCAATTGGGGAATGGCTAAACAAATTGTGGTATATGAATGTAATGGAATACTATTGTGCTATAAGAAATGAAGAGCAGACAGATTTCGTTATAACCTGGAATGACATATATAAACTGATGCTGAGTAAGAGGAGCACAACCAGGATTACAGATACATGGTATCTGTAAGGACTAACTTTGAAAGACTTGATTCCTCTCATCAATGCAAGGTTCAAAGACAGCTCTAAAAGACTCATGATGGAAAAAGCTATGCACATACAGAAAAAGAATTATGGGATCTGAATGCAGATGGAGGCAAAGTTTTTGCTCTTTCTCATTTTTCCTTCTTTTTTGGTTTTATTTCTCCTTTCTCATGATTCATTCCATTAGTTACAATTCTTCTTCACAACTGGACTACTATGTAAATAATTTCAATGTGAAAGTATATGTAAAACCTACATTAAATTACATGTAGTCTTGGGGGGAGGTGGGGAGAATGAGGGAGAGAAAATTTGGAACCCCAAAACATGTGGAACTGAGTGTTGGAAACTAAAAAAAATTGTTTTTAAAAGGGGAAAATCATACTTCAATATCATTTTACTCTGGAAGTGGATAGCATTTTTCATCAGGAGTTCTTTGAAACTTTGAAACATTTTGGCGATCAGTATTACTTTCCTTTACAGTTGTATTGTTGTTCAGCCATTTCAGTCATGTCTGACTCTTCATGACCCCATTTGGGGTTTTCTTGGCAAAGATACTGGAGTGGTTTGCCGTTTCCTTCTCCAGCTCATTTTACAGATAAGGAAACTGATGCAAACTAGGGTTAAGTGACTTGTCCAAGATCATACAGTTAGTAAATGTCTCAGGCTAGATTTGAACTCAGAAAGAGGAGTCTTCCTGATTCCAGCCTAGCATTCCATCCACTGTGCCACCAGCGGCCCTCACAGTTGACTGCATTATTGTTATTATTGTACAAATTGTTCTTCTGGTTCTTCTCATTTCACTTTGCCACAATTCATATAAGTCTTTAAAGGATTTTCTGAAACCATCTTCTTCATCATGACTTTTTCTTATTTTTTTCTCGATAACATGATTAATGCAGAAATTTGTTTTTCGTGACTTTGTATTTGCAGTGAATTTTGTATTTCTTATCTTCTCAATGGGTGCAGAAAGGGTGGAGGGAGGAAGAGAATCCGAAAATGAAAAGAAAAATAAAATTGAATGGAGAAAAAGTAGTTAATCTGGCTGGAATGAGGAGTTTTAGAATTATGCCATCCCATACTCAAAAATACCCAGTCAGTACCAAAGTACTTAAAAATGTATCCTGAGGTCCCCCACTAGTATGTTTTTGCTGTCTATTTCTTCATGTAATTCCCTTAACTTCACCTCTAAGAATTTACATGCTATACCACTTGCTGCATATATGTTAAAGAATGATACTGCTTCATTGTCCATGGTGCCTCTTAGCAGGATATGGTGCCCCTCTTTATCTCTTTTAACTAGATCTATCTTTGCTTTTACTTTGTCTGAGATTAAGATTGCTACTTCTGCTTTTTTTTTTACTTTAGCTGAAGCACAATATATTCTACTCCATCTTTTTTACCTTCACGCTGTGTGTATCCCCCTGTTTCAAATGTTTTTCTTGTAAACAACATATTGCAGGATTATGGTTTTTAATCCATTCTGCTAAGTGCCTCTGCTTTATAGGAGAGTTCATCCCATTCACATTCACAGTTATGATTATAAGCTGTGTCTTTTTCTCCCCCTTTTCATGCTTTTATTTCTCCCTCCTCCCTTCCATTCCTCAAAAGAGTTTTGCTTTTGACCACCGCCTTCCTCAGTTTATCCTCCCTCTTGATTTCCCTCCCTTATGTTTCCTCTTGCTACTTCTTCCCTCCCTTCTCACCACCCCCCTTTCCTTTTCCCTTTCCCCTACCACTGCCTGTAGGACAAGTTTAAATTCAATACTTATCAGAGTATGTTATTCTCTTCTTGAACCAAATCCAATGACAGTAAAGCTTGTATACTACTCTTCTTCCCTTCTTTCCCTCTACTATTATATGTTTTTGTGCCTCTTCACGTGATGTAATTTACCCTTTTCTACTACCTCTTTACCTCTTCTCCCAGAACTTCTCTTTACAACTCTTAATTACATTTTTATCATTATATCAGTTATTTTATAGTGACATCCACAGTCTATGTGTATCTCTTTCAATTGTCATAATAACTGTCCTATGGTCAAGGTTGACATATATGATCCTATATAAGGATATAAACAATTTTCCCATGTTGATTAACAATGTTTGAGGGGCTTTTCCCCCTGTTTACCTTTTTATGTGTCTCTTGAGTTTTGTATTTGGAAATCAAATTTTCCATTGACTTCTGGCCTTTTTATCAGAGGGGTCTGAGAATTCCCTTATTTCATTGAATGTCCATCTCCTTGCCTGAAAAAAAAAATTATGCTCAATTTTGCTGGGTAGTTAATCCTTGGTTGTAGTCCAAGCTCCTTTGCCCTTCAGAATATCATATTGCAATTTCTCATGTCATATAATTTAGAAGGTGAAAGATCCTGTGTAATCCTGACTGTAGCGGCATGATATTTGAATTATTTCTTTTTGGCTTCTCACAGTATTTTCTCCTTGAGTTGATAATTCTGAAATTTGGCTATAATATTTCTTGGAGTTTTCAATTTGGGATCTCTTTCAAGGGGTGATCAGTGGATTCTTTTGATGAGTAATTTCCCCACTGGTTCTAGGACCTCTAGACAGTTATCTTTGATAATTTCTTGGACGATACTGCCCAAGCTCTTTTTTTCATCATAGCTTTCCAGTAGACCAATAATTCTTAAATTGTCTCTCCTGAATCTATTTTCCAGGTCAGTTGTTTTTCCAATTAGATATTTCACGTTTTCTTCTATTTTTTCATTCTTTACATTTTGTTTGACTTCTTCTTGATGCCTCACTGAGTCATTAGCTTCCACTTGCTCAATTCTAATTTTTAATAAATTGCCATCTTCATTTTGCATTTGAGTCTCCTTTTCCAGTGGGTTGATTTTACCTTTCAGGGTGTCATTTTCTCTATTTATCTTCTGAATGTCTTTAGCCATTTCACCAATCTTACTTTTTAAAGATTTGATTTCATCAGTGATTTTTTTTCTATTTTTTTCTTTTACCTCCCTAATTTGGTTTTTAAAATCACCCTTTAGCAGTTCCAGGAATGCTTTTTGGGATTCAGACCAGTTCACGTTCCCTTTTGAGGTTTCAGATGTGGGTATAATGCCAATGCCATCCTCTTCTGAATTCATTTTTGGTCAGTATCAAAGATGAAAAGGATGTATTCACCTCCAATGAAGAGGAAATTAAAACAATATTTAGGAGTTATTTTGCCCATTTTTATGCCCAGAAATTTGACAACCTTAGGGAAATACAAATTGCCCAAGTTAATAGAAGAAGAAGTGAATTATCTAAATAACCCCATCTCAGAAAAAGAAATTGAACAAGCCATCAATGAACTCCCTAGGAAAAATCTCCAGGGTTATATGATTTTACATGTGAATTCTATGAAACATTTAAAGAACAATTAATTCTCATACTTTATAGACTATTTGGGAAAATAGGCAAAGGAGTCCTACCAAATTCTTTTTATTACACAAATATGGTATTAATTCCTAAATCAGGAAAAGTCAAAACAGAGAAAGAAAATTATAGACCAATTTCCTAATGAATATTGATGCAAAAGAAATAAAATAAAATAATAAAAAAAAGATTGTGACAACTTATCAGGAGAATAATACACTATGATCAGGTAAGATTTATTCCAGGAATGAAAGCCTGGTCCAATATTAGGAAAACTATCAGCATAATCGATCATATCAATAACAAAGCTAGCAGAAACCATATGATAATCTCAATAAAGGTAGAAATAGCTTTTGACAAAACATGATACCCATTCCTATTAAAAACACCAGAAAGCATAGGAATAAATGGAGTCTTCCTTAAAATTATAAACAGCATCTACCTAAAACTATCAGCAAGTATTATTTGTAATGGGGATAAGCTAGATGCACTTCCAGTAAGATCAGGGGTAAAAATATATCCATTATCACCCCTATTATTCAATTTGGTACTAGAAATATTGGCTTTAGCATTAAGAGAAGAAAAAGAAATTAAAGGAATTAGAATAGGTAAAGAAGAAACTAAATTATCAATTTTTGCAGATGATATGATTATTTACTTAGAGAATCCTAGAGAATCAATTAAAAATTACTTGAAACAATAAAAAAACTTTAGCAAAGTTACAGGATATAAAATAAACCCACATAAATCCTTGGCATTCCTGTGTATTAATAACAAAGCCTAACAGCAAGAGATAGAAAGAGAAATTCAATTTGAAGTTACTGTAGACACTATAAAATATTTGAGAGTCTACCTGCCAAGAAAAACCCAGCACCTATATGGACAAAATTATGAAACACTTTTCACACAAATAAAGTCAGATCTACATAAATGGAATAACATCAGTTGCTCAATGTTAGGCCAAGCTAATATACCAAAAATGACAATTTTATGTAAATTAGTTTACTTAATCAGTGCCATACCAATTGAACCACCAAAAAATTATTTTACAGATCTGGATAAAATCATAACAAAATTCATCTGGAAGAACAAAAAGTCCAGAACATCAACAGAATAAATAAGAACAAATGCCAGGGAAGGTGGCCTAGCCATACCAGATATCAAACTGTACTATAAACAGCAGTCATCAAAACTACCCCGTACTGGCTAAGAAATAGAGTGGTAGATCAGTGGAATAGGTTAGGTGCACAAGGCGCAGAAGTCAATGACTATAGCAATCTACTCTTTGATAAACCCAAAGAGGCCAGCTTCTGGGCTAAGAATTTCCTATTCCACAAAAACTGCTGGGAAAACTGGAAAATCGTATGGCAGAAACTGGACATGGACCAATATCTTATACCGTATACCAAAATAAAGTCAAAATGGGTTCATGATTTAGGAATAAAGGCTGATACTATAAGCAATTTGGGAGAGCATGGAACAGCTTACCTGTTAGATCTATGGGAAAGGGAAGAATTCATGACCCAACAAGAGAAAGAGAGCATTACAAAATGCAAAATAGATAATTTTGATTATGTTAAAATGACACGTTTTTGTATAAACAAAGCCAATGCAACAAAGAATAGGAGGGAAGCAGAAAATTGGGACAAAATCTTTACAACTAGTGTCTCTGATAAAGGCCTCATCTCTAAAATATACAGGGAACTGAGTCAAATTTATAGGAATAAAAGCTATTGCCCAATTGAGAAATGGTCAAAGGATATGAACAGGTATTTTTCATAGGAAGAAATTGAAGATATCTATAGGCACATTAAAAAATGCTCTAAATCACTATTGATTAGAGAAATGCAAATCAAAACAGTTGTTTTGTACCACATCTCTCCTGTCAGATTGGCTAACATGACAAAAGAGGAAAATGATAAATGCTGGAGAGGATGTGGGAAAAATGGAACATTAATTCATTGTTGGTGTAGTTGTGAACAGATACAGCCATTTTGGAGAGCAATTTGGAACTATGCCCAAAGGGCTATAAAAATGTTCATACAGTCCTAGGGCTATATCCCAAAGAGATCACACAGGTAAGAAAGGGACCTGTATGTACAAAAATATTTATAGCAGCTCTTTTTTGTGGTAGCAAAGAATTGGAAATTGAGGGGATGCCATCAGTTGAGGAATGACTGAACAAGTTGTGGTATATGAATGTAATGGGATACTATTGTGCTATAAAAAATGGGGAAGATACAGATTTCATAATAACCTAGAAAGACCTACATGATATGATGCTGAGTGAGACGAGCAGAACCAGGAGAACAATGTACACAACTGAAGACATATTGATTCTGTGATGACTAACTTCGATAGACTTGGTTTTCCTCAGCAATACAAAGCTCAAAGCCAGCTCCAAAGGACTCATGATGGAAATAGCTGGCTATATCCAGAGAAAGAACTGTGGAGTCTGAATGCAGACTGAGGCAAACTTTTTGCTCTCTTTTTTTCTCTTCTTTTTTGGTTTTGTTTCCTCTCTCTCATGATTCATTCCATTGGTCATAATTCTTCTTTACAACTTGAATATTGTGCAAATAAGTGTAACACAAAGGTTTATGTAGAATCTATATCAGACTGCATGCCTTTTTGGCAGGGGAGGGGACAGGGGAAGGAAGGGAAGAAACTCGAGAACATGTAGAACTGAGTGTTGTAAACTAAAAATAAAAAATCTAATTTAAAAAAATGGTCCCTGAGAAAACATGGCAAATGCCTGAGCAGAAGACTCACTGCTTTCAGTATGTGACACTTAACCGTGCACGTGTATAATGACACCATTTACTAAGTTGCAAAGAAATTGCTATCTGCTTCAGTGAAGGGAATACACACACTGAAACAATCTCAAATTCTTGAATTATTGTCATATAGAAGAGAAAATATCAGAAGAAACTTAATCTTGGTATTTAAACTTTCAAGAAAAAATATACTCAATATAAAAGGTGAACAAGTGGGAAAGTATGCACTTTGATGTACATGTGAAATCAGTTGTAATTGTGTTTTTTCTATGGATGCTTTATTTTTACCAATCTCTTCAGATCCTGTCTCACAAGTAGGGAAGTATCTTAAATGGACATTGAGGGCAGCTACTGAACTTATCCTAATCTGGGTGGCTGCCTTACTTTCGAGGAAAGTTACGTGATGATTGTAAAACAAGAGACCTACATTTAATCTCCTACAGTTTTTAAAAAAATCATCAGTCTAGTCACAGTATTTTTTTAAACATCAGTAAGTTAGAGCCTGCAATTTATTAAGGCATCACATGAACTCTAATTTTAGTCCTACAATATTATCGGAGATTCATATAGATTACAAAGAGGTAGTGCAAGACGAAATAGTACTAGCATGTCAAACTAGTAGCACGGAACCACTGCATTTCTATGTCTTTGATTATATTTGCTTTCTGGCTCTGAAAAGAGAGAAATAATTGGCTTAGAAGAAATGGCCAGAGCTCTCCCCATTTCTCTCTGTGCCATAGACTCACACAACAGTGGGAAAGCAGGATGGAAAAGGAGCCCAGACGACCTAAGAGGACCATGCCACATATTGGAAAACATTTTTCTTGTGGCTTGTTAGCCCAGCTTTTTCCAGGTTTCTTTCTCATCACCTGTGTGGTGGAAATCAGCAGCTATTGCTTGGTGAGGTCTACTCAGCATGGTTTTAACATTGAATCGAAAGGAGAGGGAAAAGGCAGAGAAGATTACGTAGAATCCAATTAGGAGCTCACTAGTTGGTTTATAACTTCTTAGAACTCTTTGCATGAATTCTAGTGTAGTTTTTTTTTCTTCCTGTTTGCATAGTAAACTGAAAGCATTTCCAAGAGGGTGGGTGTCTCCTAGTGTAAGAATCGTGAGTAACAACAAGAAATTTCCATTATTAATCTTTTCTGTATATGTACAATTCCCAAATAATCTTTTTGTTCTTCCAACTACATTTCTGCTGTTTTGTCTTTGTTTTCTTTTTGTGGTATGTGATTACTTTCAATTTACTTTTTCAGCAATGCCCAAACATCAATATGGATTGACTACCCATTGCTTTAGCAAGAATTTTTTTTTTCCCCAGGGATCTCTTTTTGATTGGTTTTTAAACTAGCTATTGGTGGTTTAGGGGCACCTGCAATAATATTTTGAGAAATGGACTTTTTTTTCCTCTCATGGGTGTACTCCTTTAATTAGCTTCAAATATCTTTTTTATTTCAGTATTAGAGATGCTTCTTTTGTTTACAGGTTTTGCCTGGGATTTTGTCGTAACTACACTTTTTAGAGATTTTGTGAAAGAACAAGAGTAAAGTTCTTTGAAAACACATATTTGGGAAAATGTGCATACCCTTTGATCCACGATTATCACTTCTAGGGCTGTATCCCAAAGAGGTCATACAAATAGGAAAAGGACCTGTATGTTAAAAAATATTTATAGCAGCATTTTTTGTGGCAGCAAAGAATTAGGAATCAAGGAGATGTCCATCAATTGGGGAGTGGCTAAACAAGTTGTGGCATATGAATGCAATGGAATACAATTGTGCTATAAGAAATGGGGAGCAGACAGACTTCATAATATCCTGGAAAGACCTACATGATCTGATGCTGAGTGAGTGGAACAGAACCAGGAGAACATTATACACTATTACAGATACATGGTGTCTCTGTTGACTAACCATGATAGACTTGGCTCTTCCCAGCAATACAAAGTTCGAAAACAGCTCCAAAACACTTATGATGGAAAAAAGCTCTCCATATCCAGAGATAGAATTACAGAGTCTGAATGCAGATTGAGGCAAACTATTTGCTCTCTTTTTTCTCTTCTTTTATGGTCTTCTTTCTTCTTTTTCATGATTCATTCCATTGGTGATAATTCTCCTTTACAATTTGACTATTGTGTAAATAAGTTTAACTTGAAGGTATATGTAGAACCTATATCAGAGTACATGCTGTCTTGGGGGGTGAGGCAGTGGAGAGGGAGGGGGACAAAATTTGGAACTCAAAAACTTGTGGAACTGAGTGTCGTAAACTAAAAATAAAAAATAAATTAAAAAAGAAAACATATATTTTTTTGTATTTTAAAAGATTAGGACTATGTTTTTCTCTCTTTTAAAGCATTTTTTAAGATTGCATCAAGCTGTAATATTGAAGTTACTTTGGTATCCAGAGAGCAACGGAATAGGTTACATATAATGGGTTGATATAATAATTGAATTCATTTCATTTCCATGAAATAAAGCATTGTTCTAAAAATTTAGCAAAATGACAGTGTATGAAATAATTAAGTCGTTCTTACATTTACAAATACAATTTCTCTCAATAGCCACTTGAAAGGTGTAGGATTTGTTCTACTAGTGGTAAGCATACTTAGCAGCAGAATCAGTCCTGTTTATTCCCTAGACACAAATGCCTCCTTTGTTCATTGAATGCAGTTAAAGATGGGAAGGCAATGAGATTGACAAAGAAAGTGGCTCATCCCACCCTTATTAAGGAGCTGCCAGAGTTTTCATTTCTGAGACAAACTTAATTCTTTAAACTATTTAATTTTGAATAACTGAAAACTGAGTAGTTGGATTCTGAAATTTCCCCTCCAAGAATGACCCCCTCCCCCCAAAAAATCCCATTGAACCATAATTTCATCTTATTGTTATGAGACGAAAAAGCCATCGTGACAATCTGTGTGTATGACAGATGATCTTTGGATGGAAAAGGAGAAGAAAAGAAGTAATTCCTGGGTAGTTCATCTATTTTACTAAGCCCAAGTCTGGCTTTGAATATAGCCCAAAGGTTTTCAATGGGATTTAATCAGGAAAGTTCCCAGGCCAGAGAAGGAATGATAGCAGATTATGAACAGATCAGAGACATTCAGAATTCTTGATCATGGAAGTGGAACACTTGGGTATGACCGAGTGTCCGAAGTATAGTAAAGGATTACCACACAAAAACTGAGTAGACCGAAGAAGTGGGAGATTAGGATATTTGAATAAACACTGATATATGTTTTTTTCTTTAACATTTTTTTTTCAAGGGAAAAGACAAAGTTTATTAGGGATTCACCATAATGGGTTGTCTTAAGAAATCCCACACTTTGTGATGCCTGTTTTCACAAGCGGGCCAGATTCAACCTACTGAATTAGATTGAATCTGAGTACCTTCATGGAGGCAAGATGGAGATTATATACATAAAGATTGTGGGAGGCATTGAGGGGTGGTCTGGGGTGACCAGAGTAGGGGTTTAGGGAGGGACTTGAGGAGGAGTCTAAGGAGGAGCTTGATGGGACTGAGATGAGGTCAGACTCCAGGGTGGGAAATAGCTGAAGGCTACCTGGAGACATACAGACAATAGAGGACTGGGGTAACAAAGCTAGGGTATAGATATTTTGATCAGCATTAAGGGTGGGAAACAGCTGGACAATAGAGGGCTAGGCAAGGTAGGCATTTGGGTCTAATGATTATAGCCTCAGGCCAGATCAAGTGGGAAGATTCAAGTAGAGTTCAAGGGTTCAAGGGGTTCCCAGAGACTGTGCCCTCATCATTCTCCCCTCAAACAAATAGGACCCAAATTCTTTTGGGGTCCAAGGAGATTCCCACAGTCTAAACCTCATCATTCCCCCCTCAAACAAATGGGACCCAATT
>CM053628.1:55383870-55399002 GCA_028646595.1 Phalanger gymnotis | reverse complement strand
AATGAGTCCCATCTTCTCATTATGTGGCCTAAGTATTTAAGCTTCAGCTTCACTGTTTGACCTTCTGATGAATAGTCTGAAATTTTTTTAAAGTGTTGACTAATTTATAGGAATACAAGTCATTCCCCAATTGAGCAATGGTCAAAGGATACGAACAGGCAGTTTTCATATGAAGAAATTAAAACCATTTATAGTCATGTTAAAATTGCTACTTATTAGAGAAATGCAAATTAAAATAACTCTGAGATACAACATCACACCTATCAGATTGGCTAACATGACAAAACAGGAAAATGATTAATGCTGGACAGGATGTGGGAAAATTGGAACACCAATGTTTCAATTCTACCAAACATTTAAGGAACAATTAATTCCAATATTATATAAACTTTTTGCAAAAATAGGTAAAGAAGGAATCCTACCAAAATCTTTTTATGAAACAAAGATGGTTTGATGCCTAAACCAGAGAGAACAAAAACAGAGAAAGAAAACTTTAGACCAATTTAGTTAATGACTATCAATGCGATATTTTTAAATAAAATACTAGCAAGGAGATGACAGCAATATATCACAAATATCATACACTATGACCAAATGGGATTTACCAGGAATTCCGGTCTGGTTCAATATTAGGAAAACCGTCAGCATGGTTGACCATATCAATAACAAAAATGACAAAAATCATATGTCAATAGATGCAGGAAAATTCTTTGACAAATAGAGTGGTGGATCAATGGAATACATACATAATACACAGTAGTAAATGACCATAATTATCTAGTGTTTGATAAACCCAAAGATCCAAGCCTTTGGGGTAAGAACTCAAGATCTGACAAAAATTGCTGGGAAAACTGAAAAGCAGTTTTGCAAAACCTAGGTTCAGTGGATAGAGAGCTTGGTGTGGAGTCAGGAAGACCTGATTTGGCCTCTGACACTTACTAGCTATGTGACCCTGGGCAAGTCATTTAACCTCTGGTTGCCTTAATCCACTGGAGAAGAAAATGGCAAACCATGCCTATCTTGCTAAAAACAAAAACAGACAAAACTCGTGGACAGGATGGTCCAAGGGTCATGTAGAGTCACACACAACTGAATGACTGAACAACAGCAACAACAAGGCATAGACCAACATCTCCCACCATTTACTGAGATATAAATGGACAAATTATTTAGACATAAATGGTGATATCACAAATAAATTAGGGGAGGATGGAGAAATGTACCTGTCGGATCTATGGAAAAGGGAGGAGTTTATCACCAAACGAGAGATAGAGAATTATGCATTATGGGATGTAAAATAGATAATTGATTATATGAAATTTAAAAGCCTTTGAACAAATAAAACTAAAATAGAAAATTAAAAGGAAAACAGAAAACTGGGTGAAATTTTTTACAGCCAATTTCTCTGATAAAGGCCTCAATTCTTAAATGCATAGGGAACTGAGCCAAATTTATAAAAAACAAGAGCCATCCAATTGATGAACGGTAAAAGAATACATACAGGCAGTTTTTGGAAGAAGAAATCAAAGCTATCAACAGTCACATGAAAAAATGCTCTAAATCACTATTGATTGGGGGAATGCAAATTAAAACAATTCTGTGATATCACCTCATACCTACCAGATTGGCTAACATGAAAGAAAAGGAAAATGACAAACATTGGAGGGGCAGTGGAAACACTGGGACACTAATACACTCTTGGCAGACTTCTGAAATATTCTAACCATTATCGAGAACAATTTAGAACTACACTCAAAGGGCTATAAAGCTGTGCATACCCTTTGCCTCAGCAGTAGCACTACTAGATCTATATTCCAAGGAAATCAAAGAAAAGAGGAAAGGACCTATTTAGACAAAAACATTTTTAGCAGCTTTTTGTGGTGGCAAAGAATTAGAAATCAAGAGGATGGCCATCAATTGGGGAATGGCTGAACAAGATGCGGTACATGACTGTGATGGAATGCTATTGTGCTTTAAGAAATGATGAGCAGTATTGTTTCAGGAAAACCTAGGAAGACTTACATGAACTGACGCAAAATGAAATGAGCAGAACCAGAAAAGCATTGTACACAATAAGAACAATATTTTAAGGATGATCAACTGCGAAAGATGTAGCTACTCTGATCAAGATAACGATCCAAGACAGCTCCGAAGGACCCACAATGAAAAATGCTATCCACCTCCAGAGAGAGAGAACTGATGAACTCTGAATGTATATTGAAGCACACTTTTTCCTAGTCTCTTTATTTTTATTCTTTTATTTTGTTTGTGTTTTCCTTCATAACATGGCTAATAAAGATGTGTTTTGCATGACTTCACAAGTATAATTGATACCAAATTGCTTGCCATCTCAAGGAGGGAGGAAGGAGGGAAGGAAAGAATATGGAACTCAATTTTTTAAATTATTGTTTAAAACATTTTACATGTAATTGGGAAATATTTAGTGAAAGGAATAAAAATAATTAAAAATTAAAAAAAATAGATGTCATGGTTGTAGAAACAAGATTTGGCAACTAATTTTATATGAGGCAAGAAAAATGTAGTATCAAGCATGACACCAAGGCTGTGAACCTGAGTGACTAGAAGGATGGTATTGCCCTCATTGGAAATAGCAAAGTTTGGAAGAGGGGTAAGCTTTTTTGGAGGGGTGGCAATACATTCTGGTTTTGTACATCTTTTAGATGCTTTCCAAATACCCAGTTTGAAATGTCCAATGAGCAGTTACTGGTGTAAACTATAGTTCAGGAGAGGGACTAGCATTGACTATGTAGACGTGGGAGACATCTGCATAGAGATGATAATTAAACCCAAGATAGCTGATGAGGTTCTCAAGTGAGAGAGTATGAAGAGAAAAGAGAAGACCTAGGAAAGGTTGGATGACCACTTCTGGAGTGGTAGCGTGAGGAATTCTTTTTCAATTACAAGTTGGAGTAAGTGAACACTGAGGTCTCTTCCCACTCCGAAATTCTGCGACTGTAATTCTACCTATTAACATTCCAGCATGAATTCACTAGGACAGAGTACAACTGCAAAAAAAGGCTATCATTTAAGTGGTTTTTATCCTTTATGTCATTTTCCCAATTAATTATTTTATATAAAAGCAAATACAAAACTAGGCAAGGAAATTTTTAATTCTTCTATACTTTGATGGATCTCGATTCCATTAATATTGGTACTCCTTCTAATGATGTGGATTGCCACCAATCTATGTTTGCCTATCTTGGATGACACTTGTCTGTGTCTTCCCGTAAATCCACCCATCATGCTGGCAGCTCTCAAAGCATTTTCTTGACATTATAAGGATACCCGCGAAACATATATATTATTCTTCACCTTCACTAGGTGACTGGCCCATTTTTTTCCAATTTGATGATATCTTTCTGCACAATTCTTCATCTGCAATGTGTCTCAGACTATTCACACCCAACATGTACCCCTCCTTCAACCTCTGGGTGATATTCACCTTCAATTCTTTGATGAATGTGGAATTCCAGGACTTGCAGCCATACAACATGACCAGAAGAATATTGGTGTTAAAAAGGTGGGTTTCTGTTTCAAGAAAAAGCTTAGGACCACTGAAAGAACTGCAGAATTTCCTTAAAGTGATCTAACCTGCTCTGCCCCATTCTGTTCAATTCTGGGCCCACTGTTCATCTGCAATGTCTGTACAAGATATGCCTATGTATATAAACATCCATATAACCTGGTAAAAGAATCCATCCACATTCATATCATAGTCTGGTCAGAAGCCATTCTTCATCCACTTGATTTGTCTTATGTGGTTAGTCATGCTAAATTCTGGTAAGTAATTCAGAATCTCATTTAGGCCCTGTAACATTCTGTAGTTTGAGGCCATCAGCATGTCAAACACTTTTGGTGATCATATATCTCCCTGTTTTATCCTTCACTCTATATTAATAATCCAAAGATCTCTGTACAAAATCATTCCTGTTGTTTCATCTTTCAAGGGACCTCATATGATTCTGACATATGCATGGGAAACATCTTGTTGAATGACAACCCTTAAGGAACTGTTTTACTGTAGCAAATAAAATGATTTTTTACAATCAACAAACAAGAAGAGTAAGAGGATTTTGTATTCCCCATATCTTCCAGTCAATTATGGGGCTGTAAAAGAATTGTGTACTGTAGAATACCATTTGCAAAAGCCTGTTTCTTTCTCATACCTTTGTAAAAGATGCCTTTGATAAGTATATAGATTATTCTCATAAACACTTTATATAGATGGAAGAGTAAGCCTCCATAGTTAATGATATTTTCCCAGTTGCCTTTTTTTGATAATAAGGTCTGAGATGCGTTCCTCACTCTCAGAATCTTCCAGCCTTTCATATACCTTCAGAATTTATCCCTCAGAACCCTCAGAATTGTGATGCAAATAAAAAGACTGTTTTTATGTTACAATACTGACTTTGAGAACAATTATTTATACAACTGAAATGGCAAAAAGAACATGTGACTGGACATAGGGGCTGAGCTCAAGTCTAAAGCTCCACCACTCACTGTCTGTGCTGATCTGGGTACTTCACTTTCTCTCGATGAACCTTAGTCCCCTCATTTATAAAATGCATATAAAATAGCACTTGTACTACCTATCGAACAAGGTTATTGAGAGTAGCAAACCAAACATTGTATGCAGAGCACTTTGTAAGGGTAAAGAATTACAGAAATGGAATCTATTATATATCAATTATTGCCTTGAGATATTCAGGAGAGCAAAAGATACATACACAGGCTGAATCATAGTCAATAAAACATTAACAATAAAATATTAACATTTATTCTAGGTGATGGAAAAAATTGCTTCCAATATAAAATAATAAGCATTGCTTAGGATCTTTGATATGCTATAAAATAGGTAAAATTAAAGGTAATTTACTATTAAATAATTGCATTGAAAATTGAATTTAATCTCCTGAATTTTGTAATATGAAGATCACAAAGTCAAATAGAGAGCTTTTGAATACTAGTTAACAGAAGTCGTCATAGATGCACACATAGTAAGTCTATTCTGGATTCTTCCTCCATATGGTCTTTTAGAACTGCCAATATCAGCTTTCTATTTATTATTGTGCTCAGTGTAAAGGGAATTTGCCAAGCGATCCCTCGTCTCCCAATTTTTAGGCCTGTTGTCAAGACAAATTAATTTCTGTAGAAACCTACTGTGTCTCAGATACCATCTAGGAAATGTAGTATTAATAGAGCCCCTGTATAACAATCTTTGTGTTACTGCTTGGGGGGGGGCGGGGAGAAGGAAGTAACTTACAGAAGTAGCAAGTTTTGAAAAAATAAATAAGACTAGCAAATGTTTATAACTTTCATAAGCTCATGTTAAAATAAAGAAAAATACAATATAAAGTAAAACAATGCAGACAAACTATAGCAGGCATGACCAAGTCAAGAAATGACTACAATTCCCAGGATGCTTGGACCCAGAACACAAAAGCTCATAGAAGCATTTCCCATAATACTGTGAGGGGAGATTTCTGAAAAGGGAGTTTTTAGTGATCTCGAATTGTTCCCGGATGCAAAAGTCCATCTCTTTCATACCAGTATTCATCCAGTGACATTATGTAGCTACAAATCATGGAATAACAATCTCAGAAAAATGAAAATTACAAGTAATCCAAAGAGGAATGGAAAGATACATGGTTAGTGTACCTGGGCTACAGCATATTTCAGGGATCACTTGCACATAAGAAGTGGCGTAAAAGATAGCATCCAACTTATGTGTAATGAGAAAATGAGGTGGCCAGTCACAGAAAGAATGAGCAACAAAGTATGGAAGGACAAAGTACTACATTGATGCCCCTGAGATCCTAAAAGGAAGAAAGATCTTCAAGCACACTGGCATGGGCCCTCTAGGAAAGAATTACAAAAAGACACAAACCAGAATCAGAAGATGAGAAGGCATGAAAGAGCAGTGATCTGCACCAATGGATGGAATCTGCACACCCAGGAGACCACAGATCCATCCAAGTATCAGAGTACACAGTGTCGCCATATAGTTTAGTCACAAAGGGCTACCCTGAGCAGATGAATGTGAAGTGGAGTAAGACCAAATGCAATCAGACAAATTGGAAAATATTTGCATTCTTACTGTTTTCTTGAGAATTCAAAGTAGTAGTAAGACTTCGTGACTTTCTGTGAGATCGATATCCACTTAGGAAGATTACAATATTAACTTTATTTCCACTCCATTCACTCTCCCCTTCCCAACCGACTCACCTAGCACATGGTTTCATAGCCCTCTAATAAATTTTTCATATGTAATTTTGCCTTATAGTATTGTAGTAGCACTGATGTTCCCAATTGATGCCCCACTACAACCTGGAGGCAACCCTGGGTGCTCAAAGGGGTCAGTTCTGAGTTCAGCAAAGGCTTTGTCCTTAGTGGACCAACCTGAGTGTCAAAACACTTATCACCTTGTTGGGCACTGGGTAACTGATTCTTCACTCACGATACCTCACAAAGACCGATCCTATAGCGTCTGAGGTGGTGATTTGAACCCAGAGTTTCCTGACTCCAAGGACAGTCCCCCATCCACTACACCAGGAATCAAAATTGCTACTACCTAGTGCAGATCGATCCAGATTCAAAT
This sequence comes from Phalanger gymnotis, assembly GCA_028646595.1. Lineage (NCBI taxonomy): Eukaryota > Metazoa > Chordata > Mammalia > Diprotodontia > Phalangeridae > Phalanger > Phalanger gymnotis. Next base: position 55,392,383 of record CM053628.1, on the reverse strand, counting down.
ATCAGGGAAATGTTTAACAAAATAAAAATACAATGCAACATAAATAATGTTGATTTGTGGTTTTCTAAGTCACTACACACCTGTAGGGCTCTGTTTCTATTTGAGTTTGATGACAATAAATGATACCACGCTTCCTCTTGAAAGAACTGACCAAAATCTCAGAATCAGGTAGAAGTCCAGAGATCATCTATTCTAGTCCAATCTGTACCTTGAGTCATCCATCCCCTCTACAACCACATCATCATCTACAATCATCTCTAACAGCCTACCAACTCTATCTCACTCCCAGGTTCCCAGTTTATAGCCTACTTTATAGAGAGCAAATGACTTCGGGTGGCCTCAAACCAGCTGAGGACTAAACCTCCCAAAATACCAAAAGGATAGTAGCAGGTGATAGTAGTAACAATAGCAATATCTAGCATTTAGATGGCACCTTAAGGCTTTCAAAGCTGAGGCTCACAACAACCCAGGGAGGGAGATGCTCTTATTATCCCCATTTTACAGATGAGGAAAATGACCTAAATTTAGTGATCCTTCATAAGATCAAGCTGCATCAACTGACTGCATTTTTTTATCCATAAAGCAAAAAGAAAATTGAGATAGATGGATAAAAATTTTATTCTAAAGTAAAATTATACTATTTGCTTATAATTATTTGTATCTAAAACATATTTGCATAGATAGGAGAAATTAGGATAAATTGTAGTAAAATTATTATTTTTTAATTTTTGCATCACTTGAAACAGCTAACCCTTCTAGCATTAAGTGACTTGTCCAAGGTCATACAGTTAGTTAAGTGTCTGAAGGAGGATTTGAACTTAGGCCTTCCTGACTTGGAGTGAAGCATTTTACCCACCAAGCTACCTGGCTGCCATGTTGGTAACGGACCCATGGAAGGATGAACTGTCATTTCTAAGAAGTCCATGTTAGGAGCAAAGAAGATTTCAGAATAGAGGGTGCTTTCTTTTGTTACCTTTACGAAGACTCAAATGGGGTCACATGTGTAAAGTGCTTTGCAAACCTTAACGTGCTATATAAAATGCTAGCTAGCATTATTATTTGCTAATGCATCCAGGGATGAACCATTATATTTTCAGATCAAACTTCAAATGAAAATTTGGTTTTGATCTAAGAAAAATTTACATGCATGACATCCTTCACTGATAATTAGAATGTCAAGCCAGCAGGCATTTATCAAGCCGCTACTGTGTGCCATGCACAGGCTAGGCACTAAGGATACAAAGAAAGGAAAAGAGCATCCCCTGTCCTGGAGGAGTTCAGAGCCAAGGCAGGGATGCTCCATTGGGTCACTACTACTTCTATGCTCACACCTTTTTAATGGCTTCCCAGTGCCCTACCAATAAAGCTCCTTAGCCTGACATTCGAGGCCCTCCATAGTTTGGCCCCAACCAATCTTTCTCATTATATTTCCTGCTACTCCACCACCAATGCAGACCATAAATCCCCTTACCTCAGTAAATTGTCTTCAGGAGTTATTTTGGGGAAAAATTAATCACTCAGGGGTCAACAAGGTAACAAATGTCTTAATACTTAGGTGGATTCTTAGAGGACAAATTCTGCTTTTGAGCTCAGAACTGACACCTTTGAGAACCCAGAGTTACCTCAAGGTACAATGAAGCATAAGAGAAGACCATCAGTGATACAATAATATTACAATTAATTACAATCCAAAATAATACATTAGAGATGCAAAACCAAGTACTAGGCGAAATACAAGGGTGGGGAAAAGAATATGAATGGCACCTTCCTAAGAGGGTAAAAGCCTGCTGAGAAAGTCGCGAGCTCAGAACTATGGAGTCTGAATGCAGATCGAAGCAGACTATTTGCTCTCTCGCTCTTTTGTTTCTTCTTTCTTGTGGTTCCTCCTATTGGTTCTAATTCTTCTTTACATCATGACTAATGTGAAAATATGTTCGACATGAATGTATATGTTGAGCCTATATCAGATTGCACATCTTCTTGGGGAAGGGGAAGGGAGGGAAGGGTTCGAGAAAATTTAGAACTCAAAATCTTATGGAAGTGAATGTTGAAAATTAAAAATAAATTAATAAAAAAAAGAAAAGAAAGAAAGTCTTGAGTTCTTAATCAATTCATCGGTGATCATTTCTTAAGCATCCGTCATGTGCCAGGCTCTGTGACAGGCCTCAGTTTTTAAAATTTAGACAAGTTAAGAGAAAAGCACTAAGGTTTTAAGCATTATACCCCATTAAAAATTTTGTTTCGTTGATAACTTTGGTTCTGACATCATTGTCACTTCCGGCCGTGTCCTCTATCCCCACTTTCTTCTCTCATGTTATCTTCCCCAGAGCCAACTGAAAGGGAAAATACCAAAGCATCTGAAACAGCCTCCAATCTTGTAGACAAGGTCACGTTGTCTCAGTACTGTTTTAGCCAAGGTCTGCAGCCAGCCGTACAAAGAGAGAGAAGGGTTGAGCGCTCTAGGGTGTGACTTGGGGGAGGAATCAAAATGCCCCCATGAACATGGCCCTCCCAGATTCATTCCTTTCAGGTGAACGTCATTTCTCTACTCCCACTAATGCCTCAGGATTATTGCATTACGCTGTCAGAGCTAGAGGGCACCTCAGATCCAATCCAACCTCGCTGGCCCTCGCCTAACAGTATGTAAAATTTTTGAGCACTTGCGATCTCCACTTTGACACCCTTCCCCCAAGGCAGGGACTCCTCCCACCCAACAAGTACCAGGTACCTCCTGCTACTTTATGTCTGCCTGCTCAAGGCCACCCTAGACTTGCCTCCTCAGGATTCTCACATAGTCATAAACTAATCCCCACTAAGATATTTATGACTAATGATGGATACTGTTGCCCCTCCCTGGAATGCCTTCGAATCTGGTTGGGGGGCAGGATAGTATCCTGGCAGGGGCTTTCTTAGTTCCTCCAAAGTCTCACAGTGGAGGCAGGCATCTATCCTGCTTGTACCTCAGAGAGCAAACTCTGCTAGAGTATTGGGACTATGTTCCCCTACGTTGGAAACGGGGCAGCCTCTCCAAATGCCTTGCTACAATTCCCTTCCACCAGGCATGGGGAAAGTGATACAAGAGGGAGAGGGGCGCCCTTCCCCGCAGGCTGGGGCATGCAGTCCCACAGGATAGCAATGACAGTAATCTGAGATAGCAGCCAAGGCTGCAGTGTGAGCATAGCCAGGTTCTTCTGGGCACAGAGGAGCTCAAGCAGCTAATGCAGCCATATCCAGCCCCCATTTCTGGGCATGCTGGCCCAGGGCTCGCTCTGGTCCAGCACACTGCCAGAGGTGCAAGTAACCTAGAGCTGCACCTACCAGCCTATCCCTGGTCTCATCAAGGCTTCCCCTACCATGCAGACCAGAAACCCTAAACCGAAGCCACTGAACAATCCAGCGCACATGCTAAGCAAGCATGCTCCTCCAGCCAGAGGATGACCACCTGGCTTGTCCTGTTCTGGGAGTGTACAACTATGAATCAGAGGACGAAGAAGTTCAGCAATGGCCCTCGAGTGCACAGAAGAACATTCAGGAGGCCAGGGAAGCTTTCTGGCTATTTCCTAAAGCCCGACTCTCACCCTAAAGCTCCCTGGGCTGCTGACAGTGGGCAGCCAACTATCCCACTCCAGCCACACATGCACACAGCCCTCAGCTACAGCATCCAGCCAGGCACTGAAGTGAGGACCACATCTTTTCCCTGCTCAAGGGACACTTTGACCTTCCCCTTCATGAAGAACTCTACTTCAGTGCCTTCTTCCTTGGCCAAACCATTGGCATGCACTCCCCTCGTATACCATGAGATCCTCAAGTCACTGTGTCACAGATAGAAGAGGATATTCACACCTTGGGCAGCTAAGCCAAAGCACTACCATCGCAAGTGCATCAAGATGCTGCTAACGTTTAGCTTGCTGCTTCCCTTACTCTGGAACCCGGCTTCTTAAACCTTTTCCACCCAGGGACCTCTCCCCTCCCCCTTTTTTCTAGCTGAATTCCAGGCCTGTAAGTGATCATCGTCGTGTGTGGACAGTTACCTCTACACTCAGGGTTCACTCAGCTCGGCCACACCGGGAACATCCCATTCAACGGCCATGATCAGCCTGGCGATCAGGCTGGTCTGACCACGCTGACTCCTATTCTTGGATGGGCAGAGGTGGGGAGGGGCAAGAGAACTGGCTCTTCCCTCATTGTTATTACCAGCGCCCCACCCCCACCCCCGCCAGAAACAAATTAAGTTTCTCAATGGCAGGGGAGATGTCTAACAACTAGAACCCACACCAAGAGTTAGCATGACTTACAAGAGCATGCCACAGTGTATAAAAATGTAAATGATTATAATTAAACAATGGGTCATCTGAAATTATTAGCAAGTAGTTGTCAGCTCCCCAGGAGAAAGCCCTGCTAAAACACCTCAGGCCCTATACCTGGAAACAAAGCTATGTGGAGCACTCCATCCAATCCGAAGCCAAAGCATTCCTTCAGAGAACTCGTGGCATGAGGGCCTAGAAAATACTTTGGGACTAGAGCCTGACTCTCTTCCGGAGGCTGACACCCCCTAACACTGGGCTCACTACTATTTCTAGGACCAGGCTGCCCGTTAAAAGGTGCCATTTCACAAGGAGACTTCACAGGCAACAGCTTGGAGATTCTGACTGTTGCTTCCAACTTGGACCTGGGCCTTCTTCTGCCGACTCTTCGGCTCTTTGCCCCCTTCTCCTTGGCTATGTCACGTGCTAGTTCCTGCTGTACCAGAAAGGCTTGTCCACAGCAGAGAAGGAGCTAGCCCGGCCTCAACGAAAACACCTTTGGATCTACTGGCACCATCCTAAAAGCCCAAACTTACAACCCAGTGGTGTTTCACCATAACAGCTAACCCTTATCAAGCTGACTACATATACCTTTCCCCCAAGTCCCAGGTACCAAGCCTGGTAAAGCCCAAGTAATCTCAATCCATCCCAGATGATAGGAGGGCTTTTAACCTTATCAAATCACTTCAGAAAAGTGACAAGGTGATTTTACTCAGCTTTATCCCTTTCAGGGGGACCTCTTTTTTGCTACGTTACATAATGGCTCATATAACTAACCCATTCATATCATTTCAACATTGCCAGGCATTTCCAGACATGATCTTACACAGCCCTGGGAAGGTTGGTACTACTAGTGTAATTATCCTCCCCATTTTACAGATGAGAAAACTGAGGCTCAGAGGGATTAAGTGACTTGCCCAGGGTCACACAGCTCTTAAGTGTGTCAGAAGTAGGCTTTGAGTCCTGGTTTTTCAGACTCCAAGTCCAGCATTCTTTGCAATATACCACGTCATCCCTCCCTTGTACATGGATGCTGTTGATTAAACTGAAAACTCCTTAAAGCAGGGAGGATATTTTATTGAAACTTTGTATCTCCTCCAGCACCTGGCAAACTGTTCACACGGTAGTGCCTTAATAACCATTTGTCCAATTAACAATCACTACAGAATAAATTAAAGAATAAATGAATTTGTAGCCCAATTAAAAAAACACAAAAATTACTACTAGCCGAGGACCTTCTGGCCCTCTCAGGTTTTTGTCATTTATGTATCTCCTAAGTAAGCCTTTGCATCTTTAATGAAGTCAGTGATTAGAACATTAAACAGGAAAGGAGCTAATCATGACCATGAAAAGAACAGCAGCAATAAGAATCCCCTCTGAATTCAACCCATCTTCCATGCCACGGAGAGGAGGACTGACTTCAGAGGAGATAAATGGCAGCCAGCGGGACGGAGCGCGGGGAATTCAGGCACCCAGAGACTGTTATGGTGGCTGGGAAAGCCTGGCAAGAACTCTGGGACGATGGCGAGCTGAGCTTTGGCAATACCATTAAGTGGGTTGGCAAGCTCATCAGTGTGACGAGAGTCCAAGAAACAAGTAGGGCAGCACAGGGCTACATGTAGACCCAGCCAAAGCCATCATATGAAAAGGCTGACCGGTGGAGTGGTGCTCCTTCATGCTCTAGGACAAAAAGGTGGGACAAAGATATTCTGGGAACACACGATTAGCACAGCGAAAACCTACAGCGATATTTTTGTAGCAAGCAATATAGGCTGACAAGGGGAATATGCCATGGGATTCGTCGAATGTAACTGAAAGTAGTTAGATGAAGTCTATGAACTGGCTGCGAACCAAGAGCATCAAAAGGCCCTCTATGGGTAACACTCACATGAACTTAACCACAAATATGTCAACAAAGCATCAACAAATGGCTGAGTCACAGGGATTTACTGACACAAACAGAAGTTTATAGGGGCAATACAGGACCAGATCATCACCACCAGAAATTAGAAAGGGGTTATCCTTAAGGCACCTGGACTTAAAGATAAAAGGAGATTATGTAAAGGATTGATCAAAACTATTTTCATTGCTGTGGTTGCAAAAATTTAGCACCTACCAAACACCTAGCGAGACATGATCTGGGGGATAGAAACGTTCTCGAGAAGCTTCTTATCTTTGGTGGACGGATGGGTGACAAATTCCTATTCTACGAATACACACCTCAATATAGCTTGGAGAACTCAACCATTAGACTATACAGAACTGGAACATTACCACAGATTAAGCTGTCATAGTGGCCCAGACAAAACAATGATGCATAAAATCTTAGGAAGATTTCACATAAATGACACATCCCCCGAAGTCATAATCTCCAAAGTACACAGAACAAAAAGCTTTCACAATGTAGAAACTGAGCAAAGGAAATCAAAATCATTCAAAAACAGGGTTAATCAAGCAATCAATGAACAAATGTTTATTGAGCATTTACTATGTGCCAGGCACTATGCCACAGTGCTGGGGAAACAAAAAAAGGAAACAAAAAACCATGAAAACAGTTGCTGGTCTCAAGGAGCTTACATACTAATGAGGGAAAGAACAGGTGAATAGGCATATGGAGGAGACTTACAAAGCAGAAGGAGTAACGTTAGAAGGTGAGGTCTACATCAACCCTGCCATCTTGCCCACTCCTGGACCTAGACTAAGGATGTTCTTAGGAAATCCAAAGAGGATATAATTGAATGTTAATTCTTCATTCAACTGCAAAAAGCAGTTATTGTATACCTTCTCCTCGGGCCTCCAGCCTTTTCCAGGGCCTTACCCCTCTCTACTCACAGCGTTCTAGCAGATATTCCACCCCTCAGGCCTTGAGTCTCCTCTCACACCTTGCCCCTCTCCCCTCACATGGTTCTAGCTGCTTTCCCCCCTCCAGCCTTGAGCCTCCTCTTGGAGCTAGCACTGTTTTTCACAATGTTTCAGCACGTCTGTCTCTTACCTTCAAGCCTCATCCCTCCTCTCTGACTTCTCTCTCATTTCATGATTTCCCCCCTTGCCTTGTGCCTCCCTCTCAGGCTTAGAGTCTTCCTCTTGGGCCTCAGACCTCTCCCCCCATGCGGTTCCAACAGGTCTCCTGCTTGCAAGCCTCTTACCTCCTCCCGTTCCTTGATGTTCTGACCTCATAGGCTCTCAGCCCACCTCACACTCCATCTCCAGCTTCAGTGATCCTGCCCTTAGCCCTCCAAATGATTGGCAGTATTTGGGGGCAGACAGCCTTCCACATGGCAGAACTTTCACCCCTTGAGACCTGCTGAAATTTAGGGCAACTCTCAGAACCAGGGTTCGATGGGAGCACATGCTAGCTGGCCTGAGCCCTTCATCTCAGACTTTGTAAACTGTGAAATATGGTGAAAGTTGGAGCTGCAGGCTTCTTACATGAACTTCCACCTCTCTTCAAGACCTCTGGGGAGAATCCTGACCAAAGTAGGGGCTTCTTGGCTATCTGGTCCCATGAGGCTTTGTGGGAGTTTGGGCTGTCTTTCTCCCATCTGAATTCCTGGTACTTGGGGTCTGAATGATCAGGGACCAGGCTATCTCTGACCTCTGGCACTAAACCATACCCTTCCCCCTTGGTGGGATTTTGAGCTTCAGGCCTCTAGAACTTCAGGGGCTTTAGAGGAGTAGGGACCAGTTGGCCTGCTACTTTTCCAATGTTATACCCTCTGAGGCTAGGCACCAATTGGGGCACTTCCTGGTGTGCTTGGAGTCCTACAGGAGGAAAAGCCAGCTGTATTCCCACCTCTGGGATCTGTACAACTGAGTAGGGCATAGAAACATTGCCCATTTAGGTTTGGTGGGAGTTGGGGTTCTCTGGCTTTTCTCCTCTGGATATTGCCTGGTCTTGGGGCCTGACAGGATTTGCCTTCCTCTCCTTTGATGGGAGTTGGAGCTGGCTGGCCTGAGTCTCTTAGTCCTGGGTTGGGGGTTTGGGCCTTTGTGCAATTAAGCTTAGTTAGGTTTGGATTCGCACCTGCAATAAGAAACACTCCCAACAGAATAATGCTTTTATTAAAAGATGGGGAATACTACATTGGATTTACAACAATAATAACTAACAATTCCTAATAACACAGCTAGCACAGCAAAAGCGACACAGACCTAGACAGCAACAGAAAACATCACTGATTCCAGGGAAGTGCCAACACCTGAGTTTTC
>CM053628.1:55350795-55367735 GCA_028646595.1 Phalanger gymnotis | reverse complement strand
GAGACTGAATCTGGGTGTGTTTTTGCCACCTGGCCATGTTCCCAGCCAACTTACTTGACCCTTGAGTTTTTCAGTGGTGTATGACTGCTTGTAGACTAAAGAGTTCTATGTTCCACGCTTGGGCGGATGCGCTGCCTCACCAGCACTCCTCCTTCCTCAAGAACCCCCAACCCAGACTGGGCTTAAATCTTCAGCAGGCTCTTCACTCCTGCTCTGATCAGCCACTTAATTCCTCCTACCAGGTGGGCCTGGGGCCAGAAGCAACTGCAGCTGTAGTTCTAAAGCTGCCCCACCTCTGCTGCCCCAGGGGCGGTGGCTGAACCGCAAACTCAGTCCCGGCAGCTTTTCCCACTAACCTTCTCTGTTGTCTTTGCTGTTTGTGGGTTGTGAGGTCTGGTAAATGCTACAGCTCAGTAATTCAGAACGCTAGGGCACTCTCCGCTTGGCTCCTGGTCTGGTTGGTCCATGCCGCGCATGCTGGGCTCTGCTTGGCTCAGCTCTGCTTCCCTCAGCTGGGGGCTGGGAGCTCCATGCGGGGTAGACCTTATCCAGAGACCATCCAGGCTGTCCCAGGCTGGAGCCCTGCTTCCCTCTGCCACTTTGTGGGTTCTGCAGCTCTAGAATTGGTTCAGAGCCATTTTTTATAGGTTTTTGGAGGGACTTGGTGGGGAGCTCACCCCAGTCCCTGCTTTCCAGCCACCATCTTGGCTCCGCCCCTGGATCTCAGTGTTCTAGCAGTGACCTTAGAACAACTGATGGCAGTATCTTCATCAGAAACCAAGGAAAGACTGCGCTTAAGGGGGCTTCCATGAGTATGCTGTTAGTGGAGAAAAGGACTTTCAGCAAATATGAACTATTAGTTACCCCCTTTGTCACATGTGTGTCAAAGAACCCACTTTCCCCTGGATTCCGTATGTAGTTGTGGAAGAGTGTATCAAAGGAATTCAGAGGGGATGGAATAGAAAGTACCAGCTTTTTCATAATAAATATCACTATGGTAAATACCCCCTTTATAAAAAAAGTGAAAAAAACTGTAAGCTTCTTGAGAATAGAGACTGCCTTTTGCTTTTCTGTGTAGAGTCAGTACTTACCCATTGCCTGACACATAGTAGGTGATTAAGAAGTGCTTGTTGACTGTTCCCCCCCCATCTATCTCTCTATCCATCCTTCTATCTTCTATCTACCTATCATCTATTTATTTGTTATCTCTAATGATCCTCAGCATCTCTCAGCCCCCACACCTAATTAGTTTCCAAGGTTTGTCATCATTACCAGTAAAACCTCTTATTCACCCTTTTGTCCACTTGTCTTCACTCTAGACTTCATCTATCATGTTTCAGCTCTTCATCCCAAGGCTTCCCTCTAGCCCTGGAAGTCACTCCTTAGAAGCATCCTGTGTCCCTTTGGCCTCTCCCTCTGATTAGATGCCTCTGCCCAGAACCTACATTTATGGAGGGCAGTTTAGCCAGCTATGTCTCTTTCCTCTCCAGACTTTTTGTACCATGCCTTCCCTCACCACCAGCTTCCTTTAATGCATGCTGGATAATGGAAAATGGTCTTGTGCTTTCCCAGTCACCAACGGAATGAAACAAGGCTGTGTGCTTGCTCCCATGCATGATGTTTTCAGCCATGTTGTCAAATACTTTCAATGAGGATGAACAGGACATCAAGGTCAGCTATGGCACTGATCGTAAATTCTTCGACTTGAAAAGGCTACAAGCCAAGACCAAAGTGGAAGGAGTGTTGGTGCATGATTTTCTGTTTGCAGATGATTGTGCACTCCATGCAGCCTCTGAAGCTGAGATGCAGCAAAGTATGGATCAATTCTCTGCCACGTGCTAATTTTGGACTAACAATTAACACGAAGAAAACACAAGTGCTCCATCAGCCACCACCACAGTATCCATATGTGGAGCCATCAATGACAGCAAAGGGAGAAGTTTTGAATGCTGTGGATAAGTTCACTTACCTTGGTAGTGTACTTTCTAGGGATGTACACATTGACAATGAGGTTGATGCTTACATTGCCAGAGCCAGCTCAGTGTTTGGGAGGCTCCAAAGGAAAGTGTGGGAGAGAAAAGATATTAGACTGATTACCAAACTGAAGGTCTACAGGGACATGGTGCTGATCTCATTGTTGTATGCCTGCGAAACCTGGACAGTCTACCAATGCCATGACAGGAAACTGAATCACTTCCATTTGAATTGTATTAAGGAGATTCTGAAGATCACTGGCAGGATAAGGTACCAGACACTGAGGTCCTTCCTTGAACTAAACTGCCAAGCATTCAAACTCTGCTTCAGAGAGAGCAACTCCAATGGGCTGGCCACATTATTCAAGTGCCAAACATATGCTTGCCTAAAAGACAATGGAGAACTCACAGAGGGCAAGCACTCACATGGTGGTCAGAAAAAGCCAATCAAAGTCATTCTCAAGGACTCTCTGAAGAACTTTGGAATTGATTATGTGACATGGGAGACACTAGCACAGGACAGCCAAGCATGGTGTGCCCTCATCAAAGAATGCGCTGTGCTCTATGAGCAAAGCAGAATTGAAGTAGCTCAAAAGAAACTCGAGATGTGACAATTTAGAGAATCCGCCCCAAATGTTCATGTGGGCTATTTGTGCCCAACCTGTGCATAGAGCATTCCAAGTTCATATTGATCTGATTAGCCACAGTCGGATGCACTGTAATTTGACTCTAACATAGTGATGTCATTTTGGTCCTCTTCGAGAATGAAGGACAACAATCAACCAACCATGTCTTCTCCTATGAGAATGGAAGTTCCTTTAGAAGATGAACTGTCTTTCTTTCTACCTGTATTTATATTCCCAATGATTAGCACAATGCTTGGAACACAGTAAGTGCTTAGTAACTGCTTCTCACCTGAGTCACAGCCTCATACAATCTTACATTTTCTCACCTGTCCAATTACCAAAGGTCTTCCAGCCTAATGTCTCCTCTCTGCAATCCAGCCTCCATTCTGAACCACAAGGCTTCTTCTACCCCATATTGGCTCACATCACTCTCCTGTTCAATAAACTTCTGGGCCCCTCTAGCAACTCTAAGATCAAATAGAGATTCCTCTATTTGTCACTGAATGTCATTCATAACCTGGCTACAACTGACTTTCTAGCCTTATCATATTCTATTTCCTTTCATGGATTCTCTGGTCCAAACCCATTTGTCTTCTCATTCTTTACATGTGATAACTCATTTCCTATCCACAAGCCTTTATGAAGGCTGTGCCTCATGCCTGGAAGGCATTCCAGCCTCCTTTCTGCCTCTTAGAACCTTTCATTTCCACCAAAGCTCAGATAGCATGCCACCTCTTCTTAATTGAAGACTTTCCTGATCTCTGAGCTATTAGCTACCCCCTTCCCCATTTCCTTGCCTTTTGTTGATAGTGTGTGTAGACATATGTATGTACATGCTCTTGGCAATAATAGGATGTGAGTTCCTTTGGGGCAGGAGCTATTGCGCTTTTGTCTTTCTCTCTCCAGCTCCTGGTACACAGTAGGTGCTGAAGAAATGCTCATGGACCAATTAATTGTTTTTGAGGAAAATAACATGGTGTTTTGGTTGCTTCTAGTGTCCAAGTGTATTGCAGCACATTGAAAATGTTAAGACAAGAAAACATTGCAGTATGTGCCAGCCACTTGTGTCCGAATCCTCATATAGTACTTTCCGACCCAAACCAAACCCTATTTTAATTGGATTTTAGCACATGTGACAACTCAGTTACTGTTAAGGGAGGCAAAACAGAGCCAAATGAAAAATGAAGTCCTTCTGATGGGGTGCTTGGCTTGTGCTTGGACTCTAATTCTAACATCATATTTCTCCTTAGCCTCTGCTTGGGTGCCTGTGCCTGGACCCCAATTCCAAAATCACATCTAGTTCTAAAATCACATCTCTCCCTAGCCTCAAAACACCATCCCCAGCAGTTTCTCTCTCGCAAAACAGGACAGCATGCCCTAGCAAAACACTTATCTCTCCTCCTGATACTGCAGCCAGCTGCACCTATAGAATTTATTAATTTGGACTCCCTGTGTATATGTTAAATTGGCTGTGCACTGGGCCATAACAATATTTACTACTTACTGACCTTCCTGATATGTACCCTAGACATAGTCAAATGTAGACTCTCTTACATTTATCTTGTCTGACAAGACATTGATGGAAACAGCCTAGATGCTTCCAGTCAGCTCTGACCGTTAGTTGACTTAGTGACATTTCAAGGCAAAAACCACACCTCCAGGTAGCCCCTCCTTAGGCTATTTCCCAGTGAACTCTAGGTAAAATACTTGCTCAGTAGATAAAAAAGTACATGTTCCTTTAAGAACTGACCACCCCTTAACCACTCCCTAATCCCACCCCAAACACCTAAATGCACCCCTAAATCTCTTATAAAAGCTCTCCCTGCACCCTTGTAGGGTTGCAGGGTCCCTAGGAACTCTTGCCCTCTGAAAAGCATAATAAATCTTTGCCACCTTGACTTAAAGATTGCATGGATCTGCAAATCCATTCCAGATGGCCTCAACCCTCTTCAGTACTAGGTCCTTGAGGGGTACTCCCCCTCAATGACCCTGTCTGGCAACTTCAGTCTTGGGGTTCCTGGACCTCATCTCCCCAACCCTCAACACTTCAGTGCAATAAACAAGAGTTCAGACTAAGCAACCACCATTGAAATCACCTCTTTCACCCTAAATCCTATCACAGGTGAGATGATACTAGAGAGCACTAACTAGCAGGGGAGGTAGCATTGAGCAGGCTTCACTCTACGTTGTGCCTGGTCCCTGGGAACCAATTATTATTGTCCAATCACAAGAGCAAAACTTGGGGAAACAAACACAAGAAAGTGGCTGATCTCAACCTGGAAGGAAATGTATGAAATACACATCCAACTTTGACTGAGATAATGGTGTGTGGAAGCTCAGCCATAAAGGAATTTCAAGAGCTGATGTGAAATTTGGGGGAATTCTATATTAGTTGTTAAGTAGAGCAAGTGAGAAGTCCAATCAGGTCCTGCAATGTAAAGTTACTGTAACAAATGTAACAGAAATACAAACAAAAAAAATATGGAATTGAATATCTTGTTGGTGAAACTAGAGCTAAAAGATGCATGGCATGTTCTAAAGGAGACTCACAGTCTTTCTCATTACTATGTGGAACTTTTCTACCACTTGACCATGTACTAAGGCACAGAAGTATTGCACACATAGGGAAAAGCAGAAATTGAAAACATATCCTTTCCAAATCATAATGCAATAAAAATAGTTTTCAGGTCAGCGAGCACTGCACCCCCCCCAAATGATCAAAAGGGAGATTTGGCTATAAGTAGATCAAAGAACAAATGATAGAAAGAATTTATAGTTCATGAAAGAAAATATTAATGATGGAACAACACATAAACATTTCTTGTATCCAGTTATACCAATCCTCAGAAAAAAATGATATTGCTGAAAACATACAAATATTAGTGAAACAGAGAAAGAGAAGATTACTAAAACACAAAGAGTCAGACATGGCAGAAATGACTGAATAATGACAAAATGAACTAAATATGCATTTTTGAGTTAGAAATGCAACAAATTAACAAACCCTAAATCCAAAAATGGGTAATTAAAATCTTATCAAAAGGAATATAACAGTTGACCCAAGAAATCTTTCATTAAGATCAACTTGGATTCAGTCAGAGATACAAAGCTGATTCAATATTAGGAAAAAAAGCAACATAATTCATCATATTAAAAACAGAACCATCTTAAACTTTATGATTATCTCGATAGATACAGAAAAGGCCTCTGACAAAGTTCAACATTCATTGATATTTTTAAAAAATCTCTACACAGTATAGGCATAATCTCAGGAAAAATATCTGTACAAAACCAAAAATGAGCATTGCAAACAATAGAAATAAGCCAGAAGCTTTCTGAAAACATAGATGCTTGCTCTCTGTGGTATTATTTTATATAATTCTGGAAGTGCTAGCAGTTGCACTAAAACAACAGAAACAAATTAAAGAAGTAAAGATAGGCAAAGAGGAGATGAAAGGACCTCCATTTGCTGAGGATCTGATGCTTTACTAAGAAAATCCTGGAGAATAAGTAAACATACCAAATGAGAAAATTAAAGCTTCAGCAAAGGAGCAAGCTACAAAAAAACCATATATATTGACAGCGTTTATAAATAAGAATAATAACAATATTTTTAAAACTCCAGAGTCAATAATAGAGAGTAAAATACAATTTAGAATAAATTTTTAAAAAGGCGCAACATACTTGGGAATCAGTCTACCAAAACACAAAATAAATTGATATAGATCCAATTGCAAAGTTCTCCTTAAAGAAATAAAGAACTGAGATCACTGGAAGAATATTCAGTTCTCATGAACATTACAACACTACCAAACTTAATTTACCATTTCAATGCTACGCCAATCAAGGTATCCAAGGGATACTTTACAGAAGTCAGTAAGATAATAAAATTCATTTGGAGAAACAAAAGATTGAGAATGTTACATCAAATAATAAAAAGGAAGGAATGCGAGGTATAGTACTTCCAGACCTCAAAGTATCTTATATCAAAGCTATCTGTTTGGGTTTTTTAAAAAATAAAGCAATAAATCAATCAAACAGACTAGAACAAGAGAAAATGAGAAACAAAGGAATTCAATAAACCGGTTTTCAATAAACCAGAAAACATAAATTACTTAGGAATAAATAACCAATTTGATCTAAAAAATTGACTTCTGGGAAAACCAGAAACAGTCTCACAGAAATTCCACAATAAATTCAAAATGTATGTATGATCTGTGGAAGATTTTGAATGGGATGGATGATTGTGAAGACTTCACAGGGTATGTCTAAGGGAGTAGGAGCGGTTTGGGATTTGGCCTTGTGATTCTGGAAGGTCAGGGCCTGGAACTGTGGGCATGCCCTTCCCCTTCTCTCTCAGATGTTAGAAGATAATGAACTTCCTGTGAGCTATTTGTTCTCTGCTCCAGGAAGGTCTCTCCTCCCCGCCACCCCATTTCTTGTCCTAGACTTTCAGTCACCACCCAGGCAGTTGAGTTCTGATAGGGAAAAACCTGAATGGACCGGATCAACCTTGGTCCTCTGCCTAGTTTTCGTGCCTAGACTGTAAGCCCACCTTCCAGCCAATGGTGAGAAAGGATAGAGGTGGGCGGGAATCTTTTCATTAAAGAGTATAAATTAAGGCAGGTTCCCATTTACCTCGCCTCCTCCATTATGGAGGTGTGCCCAAATCTTGCAAGGTTTGTAAAATAAATTTACTTTGTTTCTCCTAAAGATGTCTCTCCTATTATTTAAAAATCCTGTCCCATACAATTTTATACCATTTTATATCAATTTTTGCAGTTTCAATAAGACCCAGAGCCTGAAGTAATGATCTGCTGGAAGAGCCTGAACCTGGGCTTCTTTGTTCTCTGAAGTTTGCTCAGAGAATGTCTTTTCTCTGTCAACAAGGCCAGATCCGGCTGACCTAAGAACATTCTTTCCCCTGTTAACCGTTAAATGATGAGACCCTAATCCCAAGAAGACTACCTCACTTAATATTTTATGGGCACATACTATGTTATGGAATGTTAATGAAACACAGAAACGCTGGGTTGTAGTTTTAACTGACCCTTGTCAACACCTTCATCTTATTGTATTTACAAACCTATTCCATTAAGGGTCTTGTGGTTAAACATACATGGGGATCATAAAATTGAGTAACATGCTGAATTGTGATGGTTCTAAAAAATATAAAAAAACCTGTTCATTCCTCTGTACAAGTCAGTCAGACTCTCTCTGGCTCAATCCGTGATCATATCTGTCCACTATGCTTAAAGGAAATGAATAAATAAATAATATGAATTTTTCTATCACCTCGCACTGTTTGCCTCCTTTAACCATCTTTCAGGTTTAACAGACCTTAATATGAAAACCCACAGATTACAATTTGAGGAAAAAAATGATCATATACCTTTCAGCAGTGTAGGTAGATGTGTTCTTAACCACACAAGAGTTAGAGGCAATTAGCGAAGTTAAAATGGGTAACTTTGATTCCAGGGAACTGAAAAGCTTTGGCACAAATAAAATTAATGCATCTAGGATGAGAAGGGAAACAGTTATTTGGGAAAATATCTGTAACGAATTTCTCAGAAAGAGGGGGTAGGTGGGGTACACAAAATATAGTGATAACTAACAGAAAGAGATAGATTAGATCGAGAGATTCAGTATGGCTATGCATTGAGATATCTAGCTAAACCTCCACAGGAATTCTGTGGCTGTGGACCAGCCTTGGGAGATGCCTCCCCACACAGCCCACATTGGTCACCTGCTGGGGGCATGGAAAATGAAATCCGAAGTCTGCTGAAGGGAATTTACTTGGGGAAAACTAAGGGCCTTGTCAATGGTATGAGGTCCATGGGGCAAAGCAGAAGCCCTTTAAAAATAATCTGGTAGAAGCCTTGAAGACAAAGTAGCAAGATTAAAATCCCCTCCATGGTAACAAGATATGCCCTTTGCTCCCTTTCCATTCTTCTTGCATCCCAATATGCATCTGTTATCCATAATCACTGGGCATTTTACACACACACACACACACACACACACACACACACACACACACCATGAAACATCTTCCATCACAGCACCATTTTCCCTATGAATAAAGCCGGGTCACCCCTTTCAGTGTCAGAGGCAGACTTTCCACCTCTTTTTTTTTCTTTCAAGACATCCAATGTTTCCATGGAAACCAGAGTGGGTGGAGATTTGGTTTTGTTTTCTCTCTGTGTCTCCTTCCCCTCCCCCCAAATCCATTCATAGACATCAAACACAATCCACTGTCTGTCCTGGGATGCCCCACCTCCTCATTTCTGTTATACTGCTGTAAAAACAAAATATGTAAACAACTTCATGAAATGCACTGGTGGGCAAAAGAGAGTGAAATAATTTGAAATCCAATTCTGTGTGTGTATGTACATGTGTGTTTGTGTGTGTCTGCATGTGTGTGTATGTGTGTGTGTGTGCATCCATGCACACACACACATTGGGCTTTTGAGGTGGGGACCAAAGAGGGGAATTGGCTCTGAGCTGAAGTCCAGGGGGGCTTCTCAGGGCTGTAATCTACAATATTTTCAGAGCTATTTCCCTCTGCCTCTCAGGCATATTTCTCTCGATTTTTAGGGCATGCAAAAAGGACTTTGTTTCTTGTTGGCTTCATTTTTATTTTTGTAAAGCTAATGAAATAAACAAGAATATACGTATATATATATGTATTCACATGCCATATTCGTATGGAAATTTATATGAATATGCTATGTGTGTGCATGTTTGTGTGTGTATGTGTTTGTAGAACGCCCAGTGATTGGGGACAGAAACTAAAGCCTGGGGGAATCAGAAAAGGTTCATTTTAAAAGGTGGTACTCTAGCTGACTGATGAAAGGAGACAGACATTTCCAGATGTAGTAGAAAGGAGAAGGACCTCTTAAGTATGAGGGGATACGACATATTAAAGCAGGAGGAAAGAAGTTAGAATATATTAAAAAGGTAAGTCAAATAAAAAAAATGTATTAAGAGCCTACTATGTCCCTGGAACTGAGCTAAGTGTGGGAATATAAATTAAAGGGGTGGAGCATTGGTGGCAGGGGAGGGAGAGGGAGGGGAAAGAAATAACGTGCAAATAACTATGTAAAAATAAGATATGTAAAGAATAAATTAGAGGCAATCTCAGAGGAAAGTCACTAAGAATAAGGACTTGGAAAGTCACTTTGTAGAAGGTAGGACTTTAGATGACCCCTGAAGGAAGTCAGAGAAGCCAGAAGGTGAGGATAAGGAAGGAGAGAGTTCTAAGCACGGGACGCAACCAGGAAAACATCAGAGTGGGGATTAAAGTGTCAAGTGTGGAGAGTAGAAAGGAACAAGGTCAATGTCACCGGACCATAAAGTATGAGGAGGGAGCTATGGTATAAAGGAGTGGAAAGGTAAGAAGGGATGAATTTGTGAAGGGCAAGAGATTAATCTTTGGTCCTGGAAGTGATAGGCAGAGGTACAGCAATTTACAGCTGATATGCTCAGACCTGCAGTTTAGGCAAAGGAATCAGAGAGCTGAGTGGAGGATGAACTGGAGTGGAAAGACTGGAGGGCAAGAAGGTCAACCAGAAGACTATTGCAATAGTCCAGGTATGAGGTGATGAGGGTCTCACTAGGACGGTGCAATGTCAGAGGAGAGAAGGGGTCTATAGAGAGATTCTGTGAAGTCAGAAACAATAGGACTTGGCAGAAGTCCTTGGTTATTGGGGAAAGGTAGTGGGGAATGAGGAGTCAGTGTTTTCTCCTAGGTTGTGAGCCTGGGTGACTGGGAGTACTCAAGAGTGGTACTCTTGACAGTAACAGGGCTGTTAGAACAAGGATGGGTTGGGGGGGTGAAATAATAAATTTAGTTCTGGACCTGCTGATTTTAAGATCTGTCTATAGGACATCCAGTATTAGAAGTCCAATAGGGAGTTGGCCATGAGAGATTGGAAGTCAGGAGAGAAAGTAGAGCTAGACAAAAAGATGTGAGAATCATCTGAATAGAGATGACACTTGAAACCATGGGAGGTATTTGATCTTCAGGTCGAATAATCTAAAGAAAAAAAGATGGTCCAGGACAGAGGTCTCAGGGACATTTGTGTTTAGCAGGTGCAACCTGGTTGGAGATCCTGCAATGGAAACTGAGAAGGAGTAGTCATTCAGTGAAGAGGAGAACCAGGAAAAGTAGTATCAGAAAAAAATACCCAAAAGAGAGGAGAGAATCACAGGGAAGAGTATGATTGACTGTGGCAGAGACTACAGAGAAGTCAAGAAGAAAGAGGACTGGGAAGAGGCTATTAGAGTTGTTAACGAATAGGTCATTGGTAAGTTTGGAGAGAACATTGTCACAGTGAAGAGGTCTAAGCAAAATGATGATGGTAGGGAACCATATGTTTCTAGGGGTGCTCGACCCCAAAATACCGACATGCCAGGTCCTGCCGAAAGAATTCAACTCAAGCCTTCTCAGCCAAGGGAAAAGACAAAGTTTATTAAGGGTTGCCATAATGGGTTGTCTTAAGGAATTCCACCCTTTGTGATGCCTGCTTTCACAAGTGGGCCAGATTCAATCTACTGAACTAGATTGAATCTGAGCGCCTTCATGGAGGCAAGATGGAGATTATATACATAAAGATTGTGGGGTGGTCTGGGGTGACTAGAGGAGGGGTTTAGGGAGGGACTTGAGGAGGAGTCTAAGGAGGAGCTTGATGGGACTGAGATGAGGTCAGACTCCAGGGTGGGAAATAGCTAAAGGCTACATGGTGATGACAGGCAATAAAAGGCTAGGGTAACAGAGCTAGGGTACAGATATTTTGATCAGGATTAAGGGTAGGAAACGACTGGACAATAGAGGGCTAAGCTAGGCAGAGACTTGGGCCCAATGATAATGCAAGGCCCATGGCCCTAGGGGAAGGCCAGATCCAGTTGGAGGACTCAAGGAGAGTTCAAGGGGGCTCCCAGAGACTGCCTTCATCAGCCTGGGAAAGAACTGGTGTGGAAGGCTTTCAGTAGACAAGGAAGACAAAGGACAATTTATGATTTTGCAAGGTAATGAAAGGAGTGTAATGAAAACATTAAAAAGGGAATTTCAGAGTTCACTAACAGAACATTGTGGGTAATGGCAAGATCAAGGATGTGGCCATCTCTGTGTGTAGCTGAAATGAGGTGGAGGACAAGGTCCTCAGAAATGAGTTGGTTGAGAAATTGAGAGGTAGGGTGTGATGGTAATCAGGGCAGGATGTTTTGCTGTTCTTCTCTTTGGGGATGCTAAGATTATCAAGTGCTTTTGATGTGACTGGTCTTTGTTTGAATGGGGCAGGTAAAGTGGTATCTTTTGTCTTGGAGTGCTTCTTAGCACTGGGGAGAGTCATTGATTTGTATATCATGAGGTGCTTTCTCACACCCTGGTTTCCCATACCCTAAATGGTGACCCTCAAGCCCTCAGGTTCCTGAACAGGGTATACGCACTGAAAGGTTAAGTTTGACTTTTGGGGGTATACACATTGAAAGGGTGACAAGACTCTGGGCAAGCCATTGAAAAAGCTCCCCCCACCCTGGGCTTTAATAACCCAGTCACATGTTGATGGGATAGACTGGTTTGTGTTATTTGCTCTGTTTATAAAGTATGCTTGTAATTTCTGTTTGTATTTGCCCTAAAGTTCAGGGGGCTGATCTTTTCCCCCTGAACTAAGTGAATGATATATTTATGTTTAATTAAACTAAGCTTGTTAACCCCTTAAAGTTGATTTCCTTAGAAAAGCAGATCAAAGAACCTGTGCTGGCAGCCCTTCTGGGTACTCTTGTTGGTCTTTCAGGTTTTGAAGGATGTATTGATACGAATGCTAATGTCCCCTACTTTGAAGACAGGCACTGAGGAAGAGAGAAAGACTACAAACTAGGTGCAGAATTCATTGAAGAAGAAAGGAGAGTTTATTAGAGGTCAGTAGACAACCGCTACTAGAATCTTGATTATGTGGTACAAATAGATTGAGTGAATTTCAGAGTATAAAGGGGGAGAGCAAGCCAGGTATAAGGGAGAGCCAAGGAAAATGCCCACAGTAAAGAGATGGAATGTCTTATTCATAAAACAGCTAGGAGATCGGTGTCACTGAATTAAAGATGTGTCAGTGAATGAAGGGTAAGAAGACTGGAAAGGTAAGAAGTGATTAGGTTATGAGGCTCTTACAGTGCCAAACAGAGGGTTTGGTATTTGATCCTGGAGGCTGGATCTGGAGTTTATTGAGTAGGGAAGTTTTAGAAAAATCATTTTGGTGACTGAAATGAAAGATAGATTGGAGTGGGGGAGATGCCTGAGGCAGACAGACCCACCAGAAGGCTATTGTAACAGTCCAGATGTAAGGTGATGAGCTCTTGGACCAGAGTGATGGCAGTGTCACAAGAGAGAAAAGAGCAAAGGTGAAATTGACAATCCTTGGCAACAGATGGATATAGGTAGGTGGGATGAGAGATAGTAATGAGCTGACAGTGACACTTGGGTAACCAGCTTGAAGTACTGAGAGGATGAGGTTGCCTCTTAAAGTAATAAGGAAGGGGGAGAAGGATTTAGGGGAAAAGACTATGAGTTTGATTTATCTTTGTTTTATTTTTAGATATCTACTGTACATCCAGTTCAAGGTGCCTTAAGGGTAGTTGGAAATGTGAGTTTGGAGATCAGCATAGGGGTTAGGGCAAAATAGATTTGAGAATTGTCAGCATTGAGACCATAATTAAAACCATAGGACCTGATGAGGTCACCAAGTGAAGTACTCCAAAGTCAAACAGAAAAGAAAGCAAGGTAGAACTATGTGAGGCAGCTATGGTAAGATGTGTAATTGGGACAAAGAACCAGTAAAGGAGAGTGAGAAGGAGCAGTCAGATAGGTAGAAGTGGAAGCATGAGAGACCAGTGTCCTGTAAACCTAAAGAGAAGAGTCTCAAGGAGGAGAGGGTGATTAAAAGTGTTAACAGATACAGTGAGGTTGGTAAGAACGAGGACTGAGAATAGGCAATTCAATTTGTCAACTGCGAGATCATTGGTCACTTTAGAGAGAGCAGTTTAAGGGAAAAGATGGGGTTGGGAGCCAGCTTGGAAGGGGTTAAGAAAAGAGTCAGAGGAATCTACGGTAGATTGCCTTTTCAAGGGATTTAGCCAAAAGGGCAGAAGAGATGTGGAACAATAATTATCAAGAGTAAATTGATAAAGCAAGGATTTTTGAGGATAGGGGAGATATGAGCATATTTTAGACAGGAAGGAAAATGTCAACAGACAGAGACATTGACAAAAATAATAAGTAGCAGGGGAAGGAGATAAGAGAAAGGGAGGATGATAAAAGGGAGGTCAAGGCAGCGGTCAGAAGAAAAACAGACTTTACAGGAGGGATAGGATGAAAAAGGGAGGAAGACAAACAGAATAAAATAGGATGGAAGGAAATGCACAATTAGTAATCATAACTGAATGTGAATAGGATAAACTCACCTATAAAACAGAAGTGGATAGCAGAATTGATTAGAAACCAGAATCCGACAATGTGTTGTTTGCAAAAAACGTACTTGAAACAGAGAAACACACAGAGTTAATATAAAGAGCTGGACCACAATCTATTGTGATTCGGCTAAAGTAAAAAACAAAACAAAACAAAACAAAACAAAAACAGGGATAGCTACCATACACAATGAAGTAATATCAGTACTAAACAGATATGCACCAAATGGTATAGTATCCATTTTTTTACATTTTATTCTATTTTTTCATTCTTTCGATTGATTGTTGATGTCGCATAGAGTCATTAGCTTCCACTTGTCCAATTCTAATTTTTAAGGAACTGTTTTTTTCAGTTATCTTCTTTGCCTCCCTTTCCATTTGGCCACTTCTCCTCTTTAGGGATTTTATTTCTTTAGTAAATTTTTGTACCTCTTTTTCCATTTTTGGGCTTCCTTTATCAAGCTGTTGACTTCTTTCATGATTCTCTTGCATCATTCTCATTTCTTTTCCCAATTTTTTTTCTACCACTCTTAACTGATTTTTAAACTCCTTTTTGAGCTCTTCCACGATTTCTTTTTGGGCTTGAGTCCAATTCATATTTTTCTTTGGGGCTTTGCATGTAGGCATTTTGACATTGTTATCTTCTTCTAAGTTTGTGTCTTGATCTTCCTTGTCACCATAATAACTTTCTATGGTCAGATTACTTTTTTGCTCATCTTTTCCAGTCTTTCTCCTTACTTTTAAATTTAAGCTTTGCTCCTGGGGAGGAAGGGGCACTGTCCCAAGTTTCTTGTGCCAGGGGCTGCAGGCTCTGGCTGTTTACCTGGTATTGCCCTGACTCCCGTAGGGGACCCTCATGCCTGGTGCTGTGCTGAAGGGGTGGGGTAGGGTGGGGGTGACTGGCAATTCTGGATATCACAGGATCTGGTTTGGCCCTATGCCGAGGCATGTGGGGGACTCCTGGGCTATCTTACTGCTTGCTTGTTGCTGTATAGGGGTGGGGGTGGAGGTAATTAATGGTGGAGGCTGACTGATGCTGCCTGGTGCCATGGGAGTCTGGCAGTTCACCTGGTGCCATGCTGAGGCTCATGAGAGGTCCCAGCACTGGCATCAGCCTATTTGCTCTGCTGTGCTGAGGCCCATGGGAGGAGGGCGTCCCGTTGTTGGCATTTCCGTGCTCACCTGGTGCTGTACTGGGTCTCAGGGCCTCCCAGTGGTTTGTTGAGGCAAGGCCTGTTGCTGGCTTGCCAAAATATTTCCTCTCCTGGACAGCACTCCCCTTTTACATGAATAAGATAGACCTTTCCTGCCAACCTTCCAAATTTTTTGGGCTAGAAGATTGTTTCACCCTGTCTTTGTGCTGAGTCTGCCATTCCAGGATTCATTTAAGGGTGCTATTTTATAGTTGCTTGGAGGTGAAAATGGGAGGGTTCAGGCAATTTCCTGTTTATTATCTTTCCTGTTCTATTATCTTGGCTCCGGGAACTTGTTTGATTTTTAAAATAATTTTTCAGCTCATTCAGGAATTCATTTTGGGCCTTAGATCCATTTAAATTTTTCTTTGAGGTTTTGGAAGTAGCAGTTGTGACTTCTTCTGAATTTGTATTTTGATCTCTATCACTATAGGAACTTTCTAGGGTCAGGATCTTTTTTGTTGCTTGCTCATTTTCCCTGCCTATTTCTTGACTTTTAACTTTTATTAAAGTTGGGCTCTGCTTTTGGGGTGGAGGGGGCACTGTTATAAGATTCAAGTGTTTTTGTGCAACTAGTTTTGGGGATCTGTAAGCTTTCTGAGAGCTCCAGAAGCAGCCACTGCTGTCATTGATTCAGTCACTCTCAAGGCCTGCTGCTTATTTGCTGGGGTTCTGCCTTCAGTGGCACAGCCTGCACTCCACTCTCACTCTAGTACAATGTGGACCTTTCCTGCTGACCTTCCAAGTTGTCTTGGGCTGGAAAATTGTTTCATCTCATCTTTTTTGTGGGTTCTGCTGCTCCAGAATTTATTTTGAGGCATTATTGAAAGTTGTTTGGAGGGGAATTTGAGAGAGCTCAGGAAAGCCCTTGCCTATTTTCTTCCATCTTGCCTCTGCTTGCTGCCCCCCTCAACTCCTATTGTAGTTTGAAGCATGCCTTTTAACTTTATTTTTCTTTTTTGTATGTTTTCTTTTGTAATATCGCTAATATGAAAATAGGTTTTGCATGACTTCACATATATAATTGACATCAAATTGCTTGCCTTCTCAATGTGGGAGAAGGGACAGGATGGAGAAAGAGAATTTGGAACTCAAAATTTTTCAAAATGGTTGTAATTTTTTTACAAGTAATTGTGTAATATTTAATGAGATAAATAGAATACATTTAAAATAAAGAGAAGAGAAAACTATTTTAAAGAATTTTCCATGCGTTGACTCATCTGATACTACTACAGCAATCTGGTGACACAGTATTATGCCCATTTGACAGGTGAGGAAACTGAGACTTATAACCTGTGAATTGACTGGTATAGGAATTGTCAAAATGATAGATTCTCCAAAGTAGATCAAAGTTAGTCTATCATTCAGAGATGTGGAGAGCTGCAGGAGAGTCAGAGAAAGTAAATGACTCCTGCCTGGTTATACACATGAGTGTAGTAGGAAGGCCGAATTTACGATCTCAAAGAGAATCATACATATGTCTGAACAGTTCGGAATTGTTAGATATAAGGAATTCTCTAAGTAGAAGGCAGAAGGATGTAGTAGGAAGGCCGAATTTATGATCTCAAATATAATCATGTATATGTTTGAATGGTCCGAAATCGCAAGGTATGAGAGATTCTCTAAGGAGAAAACAACAAGAAATTTATTTAGGCCCCGCCGCAGCAGAACCTTGAACCAGCCTC
>CM053628.1:55322167-55350295 GCA_028646595.1 Phalanger gymnotis | reverse complement strand
GGAGTGCTTTATTCCAAGCTTGAGGTGATGCGCTGTTGTTTTCAGAGCTATTTCTGTACAGCCAGCTCTCCCACACCAACACTCCTCCTTCCCCAAGAACCGACAGCCAGGACCTGACTGGGATATTAAGCAGGCTCTGCAATCCTGCTCTGATCTGCCACTTAATTCCTCCCACCAGGTGGTCCTGGGGCAGGAAGCAACTGCAGCTGTAGTTCTGTAACTGCACCACCCCTGCTGCCCCTGGGGCGGTGGCCGAGCTGCAAACTCCTTCCACTCTCTCTCAGCAGCTTTTCCCACTATCCTTTTCTGTTGTCTTTGGTGTTTGTGGGTTGAGAAGTCTGGTAACTGCTGCAGCTCACTGATTCAGGGTGCTAGTGCATGCTCCACCTGGCTCCTGGTCTGGTTGGTCCTGCTGCTGCCCATGCTGGGCTCTGTTCCCCTCCACTCCCAGCTCTGTGAGCAATAGACTTTATCCAGAGACCATCCAGGCTGTCCTGGGCTGGAGCCCTGCTTATCTCTGCTATTCTGTGGGTTCTGCAGTTCTAGAATTTGTTCAGAGCCATTTTTTATAGGTTTTTGGAGGGACCTGGCAGGGAGCTCACACAAGTCCCTGCTTTCAAGCTGCCATCTTGGCTCTGCCGGGAATATTATTAAGAAACTTCATTAGCCTATGTGAGAAATAATTCATTTGGACCCCTACTCTATTCCAAATAGTTTTAATCAGTTTGGTATTTTACATGAATTGTATAGGGATAGATAGGTTCCTATAGTGGGCCTCAACTTTTATAGTAATATAAATGTAATGTAAAGTAATGTAATGTTGACTACTTGTTTACAAAGTGATGCGTGGACCTCATCTTCTTTAGGCCAGCCCCTGCAAGGGACCCAAAAAGGATGTGTACACTAGATGAATTTTCGCTGATTGCTCCCTCAGAGACACTGGCCCTAGGAGGTTGGACTCCCTAGCTGTCTGTACCCAAATTCTCTGAGCCTGAGGTAAATCTCTTTAAGCTGGAGATTGGTGAGTCTGTCTTGATTTGCCCTAAATTTATTTTCTTTAAGACAAATTTCCAATTGGGCTAAGAGGGACTGTTTAAATTTGTGACTAATCTATCTAAATTCATAAGCTCTGGAGCACTCAGATTCTATTTTTGTAAAAATTATATGGCCATGATTTAAACTTTTTAAACGCAGACTATTTTTTTCCCTTTTTCCCTTCATTTTCATTACTTTGCTTTTGTTAGTGATTCAGCAGTAGAATTGCTAGTTCCTCATTTTCAGCCAGCTAGCTGCCTAGCTAATTTTAAAGTTTCCTGTTATCAGGGTTAAAGTAGATATTTTTGCCTTTAATTTTTTTTATAGAGAAGTAATTAAATCATTTTTGTTATTAGTAGAGAAATCTCCCCAACTAATTGAGGCAGAGCCCATTTCAGTGGCTCACAGAGGGGTGAGGGACCCATGTAGAGGACCCTATGACCAGCTCCTGGATGTATAGGGCTTAGGGCCATGAGTGATTCCCCACTCAATGGAGCAATAATTTAGGCCAGACCCGATAGCCTTAGGAGAGAGATCCCACCTCAGTAGTAGATGTCAAGGCATGTGACCACCCTAGAAACAATCCTAACCTCTTCTGACTTGAGAAGAAGGCTCATTTTAATTTGCCAGAGGATCAGGAAAAGAGAAGGCTCCCTCTCATTTAGTGAGTAAGGTTATTATCACATATTCTTAGGATTAAGTCAGTCACTGACAATCAGCTAAATTTTTAGGAAGTTTTAAAGGAAAGCTGGTGTAAATGTTTCTGAATATTCACTTGTAGAGGACCTTTAGGCCCTAATTGACCAGACTTAAGACCCTACGGGTTAAGCCCAGAAATTAAGAACTGGAAGTTTTGGAGAATTTGCCAAAGTGAATCCCTGAATATTACAGTGTAATATTCATATTACATAATACAGCTGTAGGAACAGAACTTCCATGTGGAAGGAACTCGGGGATGGAAGATTGCCTCCCTTGATCCGTAATCGAAGTGGGGGCCATCTCTAAGCTTCTTCAATGGGGAATTTCTCAGATGGAATAAGCCAAAAGGCAGGTGTCTCAGGAACCTAGTCCAATTCCCTCAGGAGAAGTTCCTCCAAGGAGTGCCATTCCTGGTTGGGGATGCCCCCAGGAAAGATGGGGTCAGGCATAAGAGGATAAATGCATCCTACAAGATCTCCATTGGGACAAAGGTGGACTCCTTCTCTGGGGATGATGAAAGAAAGAGCTATTATGCTGTGTAAAATGTGGTTTGAGAATACAAAGAGTGGGGCGGCTAGGTGGTGCAGTGAGTAGAGCATTAGCCCTGGAGGACTTGAGTTCAAATGTGGCCTCAGACACATGACACACTTACTAGCTGTGTGACCTTGGGCAAGTCACTTAACCCCAATTGCCCTGCCTTCCCCCTTGCAAAAAAAAAAAAGAATACGAAGAGTTTAGGGGATTGTTTTAGCCAAAGCATAGAACTTTTGATCACTTAGAAAGTTAGGGAATTTTATTGAACAATCTTCAAAATCAGCTTAGAATAAAGAAGCTACTGATATTACTAAAATTCTTCATCATTCTTAGTTTTTCTTTCTGTGATTATACTCTGGCAAAAAGTCTAGAGGAATGGAACTTTAACCAGCTCTTCTACCTATTAAGGCCTTATTCTCAATAAAAAGTGCATTTTAAATAGGTGAACCCATTTGGCAAATTAGGCCAAAACAATTTAGTATTCTTACTAAAATACATTTTCTGGTGAGATTCTAAAAGCATTAACATAATTAAGAAGCAGAAGAATTGCCTTTACCTGACAGCAGGACCCCAGTTACAAGATGGTCCTAAGTTCCCTGTTTAATAGAGGAGACAGGTAAGATCATGACTTTAAAATCTCTTAGATAAAAAATAGAAGTTCCAGCCTGATTGAATGTTGTGTCTTGTTATATGTTCTCTGTGTGTGCTCATTTTGTAAATGATGACACTAACTTAGTGGGTTCTTTACTTCACATACAAAGGAGCCTTCTACAACTAGGAAAATCCTTCAGAGAATGAGAAATAAGTGTCTATTTGGTTGGTGCTGTACCGTTTGTGCTTTGTGCTAACCTATGTGTTATACCTATACTTTTCTTTTGGCATGATCAACCAAAAAACTGTAAAAAAAAAAAAAAAACTTTCCCCAAAAAATCCTGAAAAGAGGACAAATCTTTGTTTTTCCTCTGTTTGCACACTGGCCATGTCAGAGATTGCTGAGATGAAAGACAAATACAGAAATCAATTGAAAATTAAGATACAAAAACTGATTGGAAACCAAATTTGTGAAAAGAGAATAATTAATTTATTTCATTTCTAAATTATAATTTGGATTTCTTTATAAAGTATTTTGGTGGACTTATGGGATACTAGCAAACTCTGTAGAGTTTAATGAAATAAAAATTTCATGGATCAATTATTCATTAATGGGACCTTGAAAATAACTAGAGATTGATTTAAAGCTGTAGTTTGGATTTTAAGAACTGGTTTATTACTCATGAGATAAGTTCAGGAGGGATTCAGTGAAATAGGAATTCGGGGAAGTGTTAAAATAAGAAGAGCTTTGGAAACAGTATGGGAATAGAAGTTAGATTAAAACTCTTGTACGCTTAAATAATTTCACAGCTCAGAATGTAAAAAGAAACAAATTTGCTAATAAGGCAGAAGAAGTTTCAGTGAGCCAAGCTCTAAGTCTGAAGTTTTGGGGAATCAGTCTGTGAAATTGGTTTTAATTGTAGTCTAGAATAAAGGTCTACTTAAAAGCTGTACTGAAAATTGGGTTAGTTTATTTCAGGAAGGGATTTTTATTATTAGAATGCAGAATAAGGAAATTTTAGATCTTCTTCAGAAAGAATAAAAGTGAGTAGAAGCGGAGTTCATTTATCCTTGTGTTGTTTACTGCTTTTAAACAACCAACCCGACAGCAACAAGCAAGCCCTGATTAAGGCTCCCAGATTGAAGGTGAATCCCAGAGCCCCTTCCCCCTGCCCCCCAAAAAACTGAAAGTAAGTGAAATCTAATGATACTACTGCAGCTTAAATCAGTTGTTTAGGTATAATATAACACAGAAAAAAACTCGTGTTAAAATCGGTTGTTTAGTTCCACATTGTCTAAATAAGGCTATAGTAAGTTAAGGAAAGAATTATTGAAGATAGAATTAAATTCAGGGTTTGAAAGTAAAGGGTTTGGGAGTTTTGAAAAGGAAATTCCAGAGATGGTCTTAATCACACTGAAATAGAAAAGATTTAGGAATTTTTAAAGCAACGTCCCTTTTACAATTGCTACATGTCTCCTTTCCACAATCAATATAACATCACAAAACAAGTAGAAATTTAACAAAAACATTTAAAAAATATTAACTGATTGTAGGGAAAGGATTGTTTCCTGCTCTGATTTCAATAGCTATGCTAAAGGATTGGTAATTTAGAAAACTGCAAAGAATTGGCTCTTTGGGTAATTCAAAGAAAGAAAAAAAAACAGTAATGGGAAGTTGGGAGTGTCACCATGAATTTTTAAGGGCTAACTAAAAACAATGGACGCTTGTAAAAAACTGAAATTTAAGTCCTGTCAATAGTCACTATAAATCAGTAATTGATTGAGTTGAAAATTTCTATGTAGGAAATTAGAAGAATTTAATCAGTCTTGGTATGTACAAAGGGATAATAAATTTTTATACTTATCTCCCGGGATTGTTGGGAGAAACACATAGTTGTGAAGTACTTAACACAATACCTGGTTTGTATAAAAGATGAACACTGCAGTGTTCAGACCTTGTACGAATACAGTCGAACATAATGCTATCCCATTTGTAGGTACTTTTTCTAATCGGTATGGAATGTTAACAAAACTGAGAAACTATAGACTAAACCTTTTAAAGTATTACTAAAAACAGACTTAAGCAACTTTCAAGACACAGAAAAAATGTGGCATGTGGTAGGTACTACATAAAACTGCCATGACTAGCATGAAAATGCCAGATAAAATACTTTATGAATTGATAAATTTGAAAAGCATTTAACTACATCATTATTACCTGATTTGTGATGTGTTAAATACCGGAAGGCTAAGAGAAGCTGTTAAAACAAGTTTATTCTTCTTTTCAATCTGAATACAGTTACATTATAAATATATTTATTTGTTAGATGATTATTATGGTATATTTTGTTTATTTAAAAAATACAGAAAATAATGATAATATTAGTAAATGACTTACTGTTGTGAGAAAAGCATGGTAAAATCCTCTTAGGAGATCCTTGTCTGTAAGGTTCCTTGGGAAGAGCCCTGCTGACAGAGTACTGTGAAACTCTGCAGCACTGTCTTGTGAGGAGCTAGGGCCTCTCCCATCCAAAGTGGAGAAATGAAGTTTTTACAAAATAAGTGGGTGACATTTGAGATCATTTGGAAACTCATGTAATTGTATCTTTTGATGCTATTATTTTGAACCAACTATTCACTGTGTATGAACTTGTGGTGAAGAAGTAGAAACGGCAATACAGGGTTAAACAGGTCTCTTGGGTCTGGGTGACAACTCTGATATCAGAGAGCTTTCACCAAAGAAACTGACATGACCCACTTGTCTACATGGACTCTGATGGGCGTCTCATCTCATTGTATTCTAGAAATGGTCTGATGTTCTCCCTTTAACTTTATCTGCAGACCAAGGGGCAAATGATAGTAACGAATAGATGAACAGATGAAATTTGTCAATGATAGTTGTAAACAGATGGAATTGATGAATAAATGAAAATTTCTAGATGAGATTTTGAGGCTAATATATGAGAAAAATAACAATTATCTAGCCCTGAGCTGTAATTAGTGAAATTTTGCTGCTTGAGGAAGAGTCTCTTGGGACTTCAACTTTCTGTCATTCTAAGTCTTGAATCCAGGTATAAGTGTCTGAGCCCTCATGAGGCTGTTGGTTCATCATTCAAGAGAAATATCAGAGGCCTTGAAGTCTGCCATCGGTGGATGTCTGTCTTTGGGAAAGTTGAGAGAACGACCTTGCAAAGGTGAAGGTAGGATTCTTTTGACCTATCCCCATCTTGGCAAACAAGACATTTCCCACCTGGTTAATTCTGAGCCTGGCTATGCATCGTGTCATACAATTGACTGCCTATGACATATACCTGAAATCAAACAGAACTAATGCTGCTATGTCCCTGCCTTTCTCCTCACATAGCAAATTCCACTGATAAGACCAAATGTAAAAGAAGATGAATCCTATTGGTGATTTTTGATTAAGCAATATAGGCTAGTATAGTGAAAGATCATTTCGTATTGTCATTCAAATCACAAAAATAGAGACCATGAAGCCTTAAAATTGGTGGGTTATTTAATTTATGAGATCACCCTGTAACATTCTTTCATTGTGATAATATGATTAATGGGAGATGTCACGGAGTAAAAAATGTGACACAATTTTCAAAATTGGTTTGAGAATTTTACATGTAAAAATTATTTGAAACATCTCTTTAATAATATTGAAACAAAGACTTATTTTCCAATTCAAGTCCTCATGATGCAACAATTAAAATTCTCTGAAGTTTCAGGTGAATTGTGTATTCTAAATATAATGATTCTTTTCATGGGTCTCTCTTAAACTAGGTTAATAGTGGAGCACATCTGAGCTTTTATAATAAGACACAGGTATAAGATTTGAGCTCGTTTGCCTAAACTTTTGCTTCCTAAAATTAATGTGAGAATAATTGGGTATTGATGAAACAGTTTATGGGACCAAACTGTTGTTCTATTAATCATTAAGCCTGAAACAAACATTTTCAGGTTTGATTTGAAGAAAAGAATGTTAGAATATCTAGTGTTACCAAAATGTGAAAAGCCAATTTTACTTGGGTTTATTATTACCACCTTGATATTGAGTATGACTTGAAAGGCAAATGTGTTTTATTGGAAGTAACTTATTTGACCTGCATGGTCTTGAAATCGACTACTTGATATACTTACACATCCCATCCCAAAACGTTTTGTTACAACTGAAATTATTTTAGCAACTTTCAGATGAATTCATTTGTGTATCAGGAGTCATCATCTTATAAAAAAGGTGTTCTGTTTGTAGTTCCCTAGCAGAATCTCATCGTCCTAAGTGGGGATAAGCAGCTAAAAGAAACTAACTAGAAAAGAAAGCACCTAGAGTGAAAATTTTTCAGTTGGTTTTAATAAATAGTTGTAATAAGATTAGGTAATTATATATATATATGTATATATATATAATAGGTATAGTATAGGTAATCTTAGGTAGTAGACTAATGGTAATATTAGGCAATTATGCCAAATACGAAATTTGGGTTCAGAATGTTTTTGATTTTTCAGTTCTTATTTGAATTTGACAAACTCAAAATGTAAATTCTCTGGTCTAGTGATGTTCATATTAGTGCTATTAAGGTTTGTGCTAGCTCCCACAACCTGACCTGGTTACTGTCATAGCAAACTAGAATTGTATTAAGATCTATCTTGTCAGAGATTTTGAGCAGAGAAGGTGCTCTACATGTGCCTTGAACCGGAGAAGCAAATTGACTGGGGCTGTGCTTTGCAGTCCCACTCATTCCAGTCTTCCTGAGAGGACAGATCTCCAGAGGACCACAGGATGGCATCAGAGCGTGTTTCAGAGACTGGCCAGCTGCATGAGATGGCGTGGTGGATTTGCTAGGAGGTACTTGTGCCTCATGGTTCTTGGTCAGTGAGTCACCTCAGACATTTATTGTATATTTAGTGTATTATAAGTTAATGTTTAATCAAATGGAACATAATCAGCATGTTATAAGTTGTGCCCCTTTCCCTCTTCTCTAACGTCACCTTTATGCCTCAGTAAGGGGATTGCCCCCTTCTGGTTTTGCATCGCCCATGGAAGACTGCCTTCCATGCATTTAGATTGTAATGAGCTTTGGATCCAAGGGGCCAGCAGGGGTAGGGGCAGGGAGAACATGACAAATAATTCATTTGGACTCCTACTCTATTCCCATGAGTATTACTCAGTTTTGTATTTTACATGAACGACATGGGGATAGATAGGTTCTTGTAGTGTGCCTCAAACTTTAGTGTAATGTTCCATACTTGTTTCCCGAAATTTGAGGCTCACTTGTGCCACTGCAAGAATGCTGACAAAGATATTTCCACACTGTTTTGCACAAAGTCAATGTCAAAACTCAGCATGGGTGGGAGGCCTTGATGCTTTGTAAAGTCCCTCAACTTATTTTCGTACCTTGAGACCATTATCTCATCCAACATGAGCAGGTGACCATCTTTATGATCACTTAATGAAGATGTCTCATCTTTCACCCAACCTGTGACCTTCCCCTACTGATATGTCATTTTTGGCCCTCAGGAGCAAAGTCTATCAACCAATGCTCATTTGTGTATTTGTGTATCAAATCTTATAAAAACAAGGTCCTAGAAGAAGGGAGCATCTCAGATCATGAGAAAGTCTGGGGTCCACTTCGTTAGAGTTGTCCACAAACTCTTTAATAAAGTAGCATTGGTTCAGAACTCTGCCTCTGTGGTTTTTCTTATAGGTTGGCCAATCATTACCCTCACACCTACATCTTCAGTTATCAATGAAGTTAATTGGTAAACATCTTAGTTTGCCATTGATCAATCTGAATTTGTGTGTAATCATCTAATGCCCATATAAGTGCCCTTGTGGGGCACCCACTGGGGAGCCTAGTTTTCAGCATGCTCTTGGGTTGAGACTTAGCCTGGCTCCTGTGTTCCTCACACTTGAGACTCAAGCACCCACATCATATTTGCTTTAAGACTGTTGATTGACTGATAGAGATTTGCAGACTTGCCAGCCAACCACCTTGCCTGGAGACAGACCACTTCTGGGTGGGCAGAGAGAAGGAGCCCTGTCAATGAGTATGAGTTCAGGACATGCCTTACTAGGAAGCCGTAGGAAATGAGGTTGTTGGTTTGTTCCTAGTCGGGTCAATATTTGCATTGCCTAAATGATAATCTAAACCAGGGGTTGGTATACTGTGGCCCTACAGATCCAATCTGGCCTACTGCATCTTTTGTATGGCCTATGAGCTAAGAATTGTCGGAATGTAAAAACCACTATTCTTCTGTATTCTGTGCAGAGAAGACTTTGATAAAACAGACTCGGGCACCTTCTTTGGAAAGCAATTTATAGAGACCATATTAGGGGATTTGATAAGCAAAAGGCATTAGAAGTCACAGAAAGGATTAACTAATAGAGCCCCAGTGGTATAGGACATTCAGTAACTGTAAAACACCTCACACATTGCCTGGCACACAGCGCTATACAAACATTATTGTGATAGTGATTACTATCATCATCATCATCATCATCATCATCATCATCATCATCATTTTCAATAGCAAAGTATCTTAGGGAAGAAGGAGTGTCTGTTTCTCAACCAGAAGTAGAACAAAATAGCTTTAAAACCCCAAAAGGAGAAAAGAGAAGCACAGGAAAAAGAAAGTTGGATTGTTTGTTTTCTGGAGAAAACATTCCACATTTAGGTAAAATGCTGGCACCAGTTGTAAAGTTAGAAGCAAATGGAGATATTCTTAATGGGGACCAAAACAATAGCATCCATTAGAGTAAGTGAAGGAGGCAGTGCAGTGTACAAGCCCCTTCTCCAGTTTGTTTCTACTGCTTTTAAAAGACTAGTGAAGTCAGCTACGAAGATTTCATGACTTGGTGTTTGTGGGTCAAGCCAAAGGGAGTATGAAAAGGCTTCCATGCCAGTAGGATTTGGGACCAAGGAGATGACTACTGGTTCTCGAGATACACTACTGTGGGAAAAAATTGTCCTTGTTATTATACTACACTATCATGGAGACCCTGGGCCCGACCCAAGGTATGCCACTGACAGAAACATTGATTCCTGTATTAGCATGGGCCAAAATCAACCCCAAGAAACATTTTAGGGCTTCCCCTGCTCAGTTGGTGCTGAAGTGCAAATGGCTTAACATTGACAGCCAGAGCTGAGGAAACAGAGAGAAGACATCTTCATGAGAAGCTAGCAGCCCATTCTGTTAACATACCCTCTAAGCTATCCCAGAAAGTAAACTCCTTGTTGAGGGCTCTCCCATCCCACCAGATCTTGCATTGACAAGAAACTGAGGCTAAAGATAAGAAAAGTAGTTTTTCAATGCATAGCCCATTTGCTAGAAGTCTACACCTTTATTGAAACTGTTGTCTGGATCCACCACCAGCAACTGGGTTCCTGAGATGATAAGGCAAATAGGTTATTTTAGCCTACTCACTAGTAAACTTAACATAAAAATATATTTCAGGCTGCACAAGCATCTGGTAAATGGTTTCAAGTATCTTGAAAACAAGTTACAAACAAAAAAGCTGCCAAGTTTTTCTTTGTACCAGATGAGCAAGTGCCCTAATTTCATCATCGGTGCCTTCATAGACCTGCTACTGCTGCTCCTTGCGTATCTCATTGCACGCCCAATCCTGGTGGTGCCTTACAGCAGCTTCTTGTAACCAAGATGGCTTCACTGTCTGGTTGGCTGTTGGACATCCAACTGTTCCCGTACATCATAGTCGTTACAAGCAGGGTGCACAAGGATACAAAACATTGTTAGCATGAGGGAGGGGACTGCCCCCTAGTGGAAGGAGAGGACTCATAACCTTTGGGCTTGCCAGAGACACAAGAAAACCTCACCAAGATACACCTCAAACATTACCGAGAGATTCTGTAGGCAGGCAAAGACTTCAGCCATGTGTAGCCCGAAGAAAGACAAGCAATGAAGGACGTGATAGTGATCATGAGAAAGAAAATCTCAGGGCATCAGCTTGAATAGGAAGAGATGAAGAGACTTTGTAACATGTTCTCTTATGTCACCTCCTGGCTTGATCTGCAGAGGACTTGCCATGAGAGACCATATCATATTTAGAGCACATTAAAAATTCATCAATACTAAATGTAATATTGATGCTTGTGTGTGATGTTTCTATTTGGATTGTGTTGGTGATAATTATAATGCTATTAATAGGTCATCCTAGGTGGCTACAGGGCCAGTCAGCAGCCAGCAGGGTAATGTACTGAGAATATACTTGGTGACTGCTTTTCTGATTAGGCCATTTCGTGATGTCATTCCCCAGGTGATAAATGGTCAAAGGATATAAAAAGGCAATTTTCAGGGGGAATCAAAGCTCTCAACAATCATATGAAAAAAAACCACTCTACATCTCTAATAATTACCAATTAAAACAGCTTTGAGATTCCATCTTATACCTATCAGATTGCCTAACATGACAGAAAAGGAAAATGACAATTGCCGGCAAGGATGTAGAAAATAGGGACACTAATGTTGGTGCAGTTGGGAACTGATCCAGCCATAGTGGAGAACAGTTTGGAGCTATGCCCAAAGCTAAACCGTGCATCTCCTTTGACCTGGCAATACCACTACTAGGTCTGTATCTCAAAGGGATCATCAACATGAAAAAGGACCCACATGTACAAAAATATTTATATCAGCTCTTTTTGTTGTGGCAAAGAATTGGAAACTAAAGGGATGCCCATTAATTGGGAAATGGCTGAAGAAGTTTGGTCTGTGATTGTAAGGGATTATTATTGTGCTGTAAGAGATGATGAAGGCAATGGTTTCAGAAAAACCTGGGGAATTTTATATAGTGGTACAAAGTGAAGTGAAAGAAACAGAACGTTCTACACAATAACAGCAATATTGTGACAGTAATTAACTGTGACTGACTCAGCTATTGTCAGCAATACAATGATCCAAGAGAATTCCAAAGGACTCATGATGAAAAACGCTACCCACCTCCAGAGAACTCATCAACTCTTACTGTAGACTGACACATTTTTCACTTTACGTTTCTTGCTTTTTCTTGCTTTTCACCGCCCCAACACACACACACACACACACACGCAACATAGATAATGTGGAATTATATCCTCCATGATTTCATATGTATTATGGGTATTATATTTCTTGCCTTTTCAATGGTGTAGGACGGATGGGAAGGAGAGACTTTGGAAATGAAGATAAACTTTTTAAAATAGTTGACATAAGCTAATGTTTGCATGCTGTTAATAAAGTTTGATTCTTGGCCTTGAGAAGTGTAAATCTAAATCTGTCACACTGGTTAGCATTTGCAATGGTAAATTTGTTGTATATGCAAACTGTGCATTGTTGTGGCAGAAAGAGCTTCCAGGGGATTCCTGAATTAGTGCAAGGTGCAGGAATGGGCACCAGCTGGCAGCTCTGTCACCCACAAGCCTATTCTGGGTTAGACTGTTTGGGGAGACCCGCACATTGGGGCAGTGGAGAGGAGTAGGCATTGTGACCAGGCTACTTAGCTGTGTGCACCAAGCATGGAACAAGTTCAGAGGCAGATAATAACCTCAGGACCCAGGTCTAGCCCACAGCTCAGGGTGGAAGCCTGCAGTGGAATAACCAGGGCCGGGGTAGGGGAGCCTGTAGTGGAGTTGCAGTGCACCTGTAGAGCCTCCTAGCCAGCTAATAGCAGCTGAGTCCAGCAGCGTTCTCCTGAAACTCCCGGCCAGGGACAAGCCACTTGGCCCCAGACTGTGTCAGGAACTTGTAGCATTCAGACCAGATGGAAAATGGATGAACTTTGACCTGGATCATATCTATTTGGGACCCAAAGGATGACTATTGTCCCCTAGGGCCCTTATTTCAATTGTGTGTGTGTGTGTGTGTGTGTGTGTGTGTATCTTTGATTCAGATGTGTTCCCTGCAAATAACATTGTTAGACTTTGTTCTCTAAGCCACTCTTCTCTGCTCTTCCTTTTTTATGGGACCGGGGGTTCATCTCATTCCATATTTCCAGTTATGCTGACTAATTGTGTATTTCCCCCCACCTTATTCTTTTACCCTTTCCTTCTCTTCCCTCCATCCCCTCTTTAAGAGTTTGTTTTCCTTCTGCCTAATCCATCTCTTAGTCTACTCTACACCTATATGCTGCCCTTTACCTAATAATCTTCATATATTCTATTGTCCAGACCTTGCTGTCTCTCACAGCATTTCTTCTCTGGCTTTATCTATTGTCAGGGCTGGAATACACCCATGTCATTCAAAGCTCAGATCAAAGGCCAACTCCTACATGAGGCCTTTCCTGCCTCCTCCTCCAATTATCTTGCATTTACTTGGTCCCTACTTAGATGTGTTTGATATCTCCACCAATCTCACTCCAACTTAGAATATGAGCTCCTTGAGGGCAGGGGTCATTTCACTTTTGTCTGTGTATCTCTGAAACACATACTAGACTCTTCAGAAATGGCCTCTGATGGATTGGTCCCACACTGGACATCATTGGCCCTTTGTGTTCTTACAGAGACCTTGAAAAGTGTTAGGACACACTATGAGTATGTCATGCAACACAGTATGTACTTTTGAATCTTGATTCCTTCCTCCCTACCACTCCCACACATTCACCCCGCCCCCATAGCCCAATTTGTGCGTCCTGGGGAAATAGGAACAGCATTCGTTTGAATTCTTAGCCTAAAAAAGCAGACTCCCATGGCCCCACACATAGGGGAAAGTCAAGTCAACAAATATTTATATGGAAAGATGAAAGCCCCACAAGAAAATATGGAAAGCTCTATAAAGTGCTATAAAAAGGAGTTTGTAGCCTGCCCCAAATTGTCTTCATCAACCAATCAATAAACATTTATTAAGCACCTCCCAGGTGCCAGGCACTTTGTTAAGTGCTGGGGATACAAAAAGATGCAAAAGACAGACCCTGCCTTCAAGGAGCTTAAAATGTAATGGTGGAGACAACATGAAAACAAATCTATATAGAGCAAGCTACAGACAGAATAAATAGGAAGTAATGAACAGAGGAAAGGCACTGGAAGTCAGAGGGATAGGGGCAAGTGGGAAGGTGGGACTTTAGTTTGGACTTAAAGGAAGCCAGGGAGTTCAAGAGTTAGAACAGATAAGAGAGAGCATTTCTGGCAGTGAGAGAAAATGCCCAATGCCGAGGGATGAAGTGTCTTGTTTCTCTTCTCTAATTTTTAAAAATAATATAATCTTTAATATTAAGGTCAAGTGTCCATTGACAATGCATTGTGGAATGTGACTCTTCATAAATCCATTTGGGGCTTTCTTGGCAGAGATATTCAAATGGTTTGCCATTTCCTTCTCCAGCTCATTTGACAGATGAAGAACTGAGGCCAACAGAGTTAAGTGACTTGCCCAGGGTCACACAGCTAGTCAGTGTCTGAGGCTGGATTTAAACTCAGGTTTTCATGACTTCAGTCTGGGTTTTCTATCTGCTATGCCATTTAGGTGTCCCTGGTATAAAATGTTCATTTAAGCCTAATTTCTGCCAGTCTGCTCTCCAGTTTTTCTAGCATTTTCATCAAATAAGGAGTTTTCCTAGGAAATTTATGCTTTCCACTTTGTCTAACAAAGGATTTTCAAGTTCTGCTCTTTCTGAATCTTCTTTGTCTAGTCTGTTCCATCGACCTGTCCCTCTATTCTTTAAGCAATACCAGAGAGCTCTGATGACTGGCTGCTGCTTTATAATTTAGTTTGTGGTCCCTTCATGCCTACTTCTTTTCATAATTCTCCTTGAAATTTTAGATCTTTTGCATTTCTAAATTAATTTTATCCTTATTTTATCAAGTTTTGTAAGGGGATCCTTAGGAACTACTGTGGCAGTAAAAGAAATTAGTTTTGGTTGTATTGTCATTTTTATTCTGTTGGTATGACCTAGCCATGAACACAGAATATTCCTTCAGCTATTTAATTATTTATTTCTTTAATTGTTAATTTCTTTAATTATTTCTTTAATTTCTTCTTTGTAATGGAATCTATACCAATTTTTAGTGTGCTTTGGGAGGCAGACTTGCACATATTTTATGCATTTTGCTATTATTTAGAATCAGATTTCCCTTTCTATTCTTACTTCTTGTATTTTGTTATTATTATATAGCAATACTGTTGATTTTTTTAGGATTTCCTTTGAAGCCTGCAACTTTGCTGAAGCAGTTGTATTGATTAGTATCTTTGCTGATTCCCTAGGATTTTCTAAGTAAACTATCATATCATCAGAAACAGTTTTATACCCTCTTTGCCTATCTTTATTCCTTTCAATTTCTTTCTCTTGTCTTATTACTATTGCTAGCATTTCCAGAATTATATCAAATAATAGTGGGGAGAATGAGCATCCTTCCTTCACTCTTGTATTTACTGGAAAAAGTCCTAATATATTTCCATTGTATGTCATGCTTGCTTTTCGTTTTAAGTAGATATCTTTTATCACATTAAAAAAAGATCCACCTATGCCTAGACTTTGGAGGGTGTTGAGCATAACAGGGTGTTGGAGTTTGTCAGAAGCTTTTTCTGCATCTGTTGAGATGGTTGAGTAGTTCTGGATGGTTTGGCTTTTGATAGGATTGTTCTCCTTATGTTGAACCATCCGTGCATCCCTGCAATGTATTCCACATGCTCATAATGAATAAATTCTTGGATATATTGCTGTAGTTCATATGACAAGGCATTGTTTGAAATTTTGGAGTAAATGCTCATTAATTTCATTGATTTTGATCTATGTTTCTATGTTTCTTCTTTCTCCAGCTTAGGTATTAGGACTATATTTGTCTTGTAAGAGCCTTTGAGGGAGGAGTGCATTCTTTCTCAGTTTTTGAGAATAATTTGTCAAGAATCGGGATTCACTGTTCGAGACAAGTTTGACAGAGTTCCTCTCTGAAGGAAATTCATAAACACCAAGATTTTTTTCTTTTGGGAATTCCTTACAGTTGGATAATTTCCTTTTCTGAGATTTGGTTATTTAACAGCTCTACCTGGGCTTCAAATAGTGGTGTTACTGCTGTTTTACTTTTAAAGGTATTCCTCTATTTCTTTCCTGTTCTTGGCTTGGCTAGCATTTTTGTTAGCATAATGTATTCTGATTATACTTTTTATTTCTTCTGGATATGTTGTGATTTCATCCTACTCATTTGCTATTTTATTGATTTGACTTTCTGCTTTCTTGTTTTTAATCAGATTAGCTAAGGGTTGTTCTATATGTTCCCTTCTGTTTATTGTTAGGTTTGTCCACAACTAAGAGATGTTGATAGTGTCTGTATCTTCTTGGAGCTCAGATGTTTCCTTTTTGAATCTGGATGCTAATGCATTTGAAATATATAAGTTTCTTACTGTTATTGATTTGTGGTCTATGGTTCCTTTC
Source organism: Phalanger gymnotis (assembly GCA_028646595.1). Taxonomy (NCBI): domain Eukaryota; kingdom Metazoa; phylum Chordata; class Mammalia; order Diprotodontia; family Phalangeridae; genus Phalanger; species Phalanger gymnotis. The sequence continues at coordinate 55,334,076 of CM053628.1, read as the reverse complement.
AACATAATATAGTTTTATTGTTTGTCATGGAGAAAAAGAAAGATTCCATTTTCACCAAAATACTACTTATTTACTTGTTGTGGGAGCAAAACACTGTGAAGAGAAGTAGATGTGCATAAACTGGGAAATAGCTGACCAAACTGTGGTCCATAGATGGAATAGAATATTATTGTGCTGTGAGGAACGATGAACGGAAAGGATGGAAAATCTTATGTGAACTAATACGGAGTGAAGTAAGCAGAACCAAGAAAACAACATTCACCATGACAACAGTAATGTATACAAAAAGAAAACTCCCACTCAAGAAAGAATAATGGACATTGCAAAATTACAAAGTCCAAGCATGGCTCCAAAGGAGAATTGGAGAAGAACAGCCTTCTTCCTCACTTTGCAGAGGTGAGAGATCCCCAGGGGTGAAATAGTACATATGTTTTGAGATTTTTGAGGGAGCATGAATTGATTAGTTTCATCATTTTTTTTCCTGAAAAATATTCCTTGTTCTATGACATGATTTACAGGGAGGGGATAGGCAGAAGGATACAGGAGCACATTGGGGTCATGAGAAAATGTGTTTTTTAAAAGACTTCTCTGGAAGGACTTTTGGTTAAGCTAGAAGTGTGATATGTCAGACATAAATCTGGATGTGCCACATCAAAGCCATGAAATATCTCAAAAAGACCCCAGAAAGACTAATAATAAAGAAAACAAAAAGAAACAGAAATGAGCCTTCCATCCAGGTGAGAATCTGTACAAAGAGATGTCCAGAATGGGTATAGAGGTTGTACCAGGGAAGGTGGAGGTAAACAGGCAGGAGAGGTGTCTCACCCTCTGGTAAATTGATTGTAAGCCAGTAGAAGTAGGGAGACAAGTCACAAGAGGAAAGGCGTGGTGGCGGGGACAGGCAGTGCACAAGCAGGAACAGAGGGGAATTGTTATGTGTAAGGAACAGCAAGCACACCAAAATGACCAATACCAGTGGATTGTAGAGGGCATGGAATGGAAAGTCGGGCAAAGGCCCAGCAATGAAGAAGAGCCTCAAATTGGCGGCTGTACAGGGAGCAAGAATCTGTGGGTCCCATCCTTCCATGTTTCCTCTTGCCTGAGTCTGGGTCTGGTGGCTCTGCTGCTTCTTCTCTTCCTTCTCCTTCTGGTGGGCAGAGAACTCTGGTCTGCCCTCCTGAACTTGGGTGCTATCCTGGATCTGAACCAAGTAACAGATGCTTCTTTCTCTAGAGCAAAACCACTTACTTATTTTATGAGTTCAGTCTTGTGGGTCCATGCAGACCAAGGCCAAAAGACCCCAGAAATGCTGGACCCTTAACAGATTTCTAGTCTGTCTCAGAAGAATCAACAGCTGGTTTCCCTTTAGAGATGCCGGCTGACTGGCAACAAGAGGCTGTCACCTTCCATTTGGACTTTTCAGTGAACAGACTCCTGGAGAGTGGCAAACACCCCGTTTCATTTCTTGCTTGCTAGTCACAGTTCATTAAATAGATCTCACTGTCTCTATTAAGGACTCATGAATGACCTCTACACAAGGATGGGAGATTTTGCCTTATTCAATAGAACGTAGTTTGACAGTTGATAATCGATAAAGCACAGTGGGATCTTGTATTCCTTCGCCTTTTCATTCAGTTACTGAGATATGGCCTTTTATACAACCTGATCTGCGAAAACCTGCTAGCCCCTTCTCATCTTTTTATCCAGGATGCACCCTGGCTTCATGCTGGCCTGGCTACTGATCATCTCCCTCCCTTTTGGGGGGAGCTTCTATTATCCCGCCTCGCCCTATGCTTCATACCTTCCTCCTTGTTCTTCACCCTCACTGCTTCTCAGGACTTTCCCAGGCCATTATCCCTCCTATGACTGCACTCTCCTCACTTTCCCTCTCCTACCTCAATCTAGTAGGGAGCTACATCAAATCTACACTGTCTTCTGCTCTGGAATACTATTCCTCCTTATCCTAACACTGCTGTTCTTCTGCCCAACCTCAGCCTGGGAGGACTCCCAGCATCTACGTCTTCCCTCCCTGCCTCCAGTCATTTAGGAGCTGCTGAACAAAATTGAGGAAACCCCACCCCTGTGGATACCATATAAATTAATGCTACTCTGCCTCCACTGGGCCCTCGCTGCAGCAAGGAAGTCCTCTGAACCTTCTCTAAATGAGTCACTGTGTCACGCCTGAGAAAAACTATTTCAAACATCTCTTCCTTCTTCAAGCACCCTATACCTCCTCCTCCCACTCTCTCAGCTCTTACGGTTCTGGGGAAATGAAGATTTTCTCCCATTTTTGTCACTTCTAAACCTGTTGACATTTACCACATTCTCTTCCTTTCCCCAAATCTCTGACAAAGAGGTGATTCTTCTTGCCAAGGCCAAGCCTTTATCTGCTATTTGATCTTCTCTAGTGGATTGCACCCTCAGTCGCATGCTTCCCTGCCTTCGAATTTTCAGCTTCTCCTTATCAACTGGTTCCTTTCCTTTAAACATGCCCAGATTTCCTCCTTCTTTAAAAAATCATCACTAGACCCTACCATTCCCTCAATCAACTGTCTTATATTTATGTTTTCCTTAGTAATCCTATGTATTTTTTTTAGCTCTTTGTAGTTCAATGCATTATAAACAGTGTTCTGAGAAGGCTTCACCAGGCTGCCAAAAAGGCCTATGATAAGCAAAAAGGATTAAGAAGCTCAAATCTATACTGTCTCTCTTGTAACCTCATCAGCTTCCATGGGCTGAGCTGTCATCTCTCCACAAATGACTCCCAGATCTACATCAGTCATTCCCTTTCACTTCGGTCCTAGATTACCAATTGCCTACTGACCGCTTTAAATTAGATGTGCTGGAGATTCAATGGGTTGAAACCTGAACTCATTGGCTTTTCCCTAAGCCTATCATTTGCCCAAACTTCTCAATTTCTACCAAAGGTAGAAATTCTTATTGTGTGTTGGGTTTGTACACTAGGTGTTTTGGCCAACTTCTCATTTCCCTTTACCTTACCTATGTAAGGAGATGCCAACTGTTCTGTCTCTCCCTTCACAAACTTGTCTACCATCCAAGTCCTTCCCTCCACTTACATTAGATACTGCTTTAATCCAGTTGCCTATATTATTGCACTATTGCCTAGCTGTCTGAGCCGTAAGCTTCTCACCAGTCCAGTTGCTATTACTGCACAGTGTCACCAAAGTCATTTCCTTGAGTACAGATCTGCCCATGTCACTCCCCAATCCAACCAAGTCCAGTAGGTCCTTATTGCCTCCAGGATCATGTCTAAACTGTCCTGTTTGGCTTCTCAAGCCCTTCACAATTTGGCTCCAAGCTGTCTTTCCAGGCTTGTTGGACATTGCTTCCTCTCACACCCTCTATAATCCATCCTTGCTTCATCAGTCAAGGTTGAAACAAGACCTTATACTCACATAGTGCTTGAAATGTTAGCACTGGCACTGGCTTTGTCTACTTTATCAATAACTCTGGAAGTTGAGTTGAACAGGCTCTCTCCTTTTAATAGAGGAGGAGCAAAGATTACTTATAATAGCTAGTCCTGGGCACAGCCAGGATCTGAATTCAGGACTTCAGACTCTTATTTATTGTTGTTGAGTCATTTTCAGTCGTGTCTGTAAGGGATGACTGAATTTTCTTTCCATAGAAATGATATGAAACATACTGATGGATAATGTAAGAGATAAAACTAATTGTAATACAAATCCATGGAGGATTTTGGCCACCTGTTAATCAGTATATCTAAAAGCAGATTCTTCTTCTTTGTTCTGAAAAGGCCTTTTTCCTGTGTATCAAAAACTATTGGACTAGGTGTGGTTCACCAAGGATGAGGTCCACTAACCCAGATGCTGTCTTAGATTTTGGGACTCTTTCTCATGGATATCCTGGGCCAAATCTTCAACTCACAGCTTTTGTCAATTCTCTTAGCTATTGAGAAAATTCTTCTCTCATGCTATGGAGATCACAACATCTGATGCAGACAAACTGGGAGGAGACTAAAAGCATTTATGAAATATAGTATAAAGAAAAATGAGGATGAAAATGAGAAGTATTAAAATGTGGAAATGAGAGATATAAGCAGGGATGTAGACACACATGGGGGTAGAATTTAGTTGTTTCAGATAGGTTGTGAACTCTGAAATGCTGACCAGTGGGATGCAGGGAGGGAAATTTGAACTAGGATGGGTTATAAAAGGGCTTTGTAATTGTCTTGAAGTGTGCTTGCATCTACTAGGAGACCCTTTTTCACAAAGGGTGAAGGCCAGGTCACCCATACAAAATGACGTGAAATAAAAATCTTTTTTTTTTCTAAATTCACTCATGGTCAGGTGGAATTCTTGGTAATACGATTATTTCTCATAGTATCTGACTGTGACCCTATTTGGGGTTTTCTTGGCAGAGATACTAGAGTGGTTTGCCATTTTCCTCTCCAGCTCATTTTACAGATGAGGAAACTGAGGCAAACAGGGTCAAGTGACTTAGCCAGGGTCACACAGTCAGTATCTGAGGCTGGATTTGAACTCAGGGCTTCCTGACTCCAGGCCTAATGTTCTATGCACTGTACCACCTAGCTGCCTTTCTGACTTTCAAGTTTCTTGCTATTATATCTGGGTATCAGGCCACTTACATAACCAGGGTAGCATCCTTTGAAAAATTAAAGCAAACAAACCTTGAATCCACTTAACTTCTTGGAGAAAGCACAAAGGCAGTTTCCCCTGTGGCTGCTGTTGCTACTTTTGCATGTAACAAAACTTTGAAGATCCAATGTCCCAAAATCTTGCCAGTCTCCAATATGTGTTCACCATGAGTGAATATCCAAAATAAAATGGTCCAATTCCTGCTCCTGCCCATTCTAATGTGAATGAATATTTACCCTCTAAAAAAGAGATTCGGGAGATCAATAAAACTTCTGCTCATGAATTTTTCTTCCTTATGATAGTTTATTTTTAGATATTATTAGGATATGAGTAACATGCAATTCCATGCATCTGAAAATTAACATTGGCCACTTTTCTGTAGATCGAATCAAATAGCCACAACTGAAGAAGGGAAACAAAATCATTTTTGCTTTTTGACCAATCCTATGGTTTCGTTTGGCCTGAGGAACTCCCTATGAGGACATTCTCTTTACAGATGCAGATCAACCCCCACAATTTATGGTATTATGGAGTGGGCCTAGTGTGCCAAAAGGTCAAGGATCTGGCCCAGGCTCACACGGCTAGAATTGGTCAGGGGACACATTTTCTTAAGATAATTTTGCAAATCAAAGATTTGGGGTATAATCCTACCTGTTGTACCCGAATCCTAAACTGTCCTCATACTCTAGGGGTGTTTAACTGCTCAGAGATTTCTTCTCCTTTTGCACAGAGAGCCAGAAGAGTGAAGTTACATTTTGCTGGCATGAACATGTTTGTCCAAGTTTGATTTCTACCAGGTTCTCTACTTTCTGATGTCTCTTTGACCACACTTCTTAGCAAGAGAAGAAATAGTGGTATTAAGTGGATTAGTCAGAAGTTTGGATAAAAGCATTCAATTATTCATGTCTTTATTGTTTAAGGTGCATGACTATATTATATTGAAATTAAGGTTGATCATGACCAACAATTCCTACAGTTTAAAAAACAACCTTTATTACAAGCAATTCTTAATCTGCTTTGTTCATACAGAAAATGGACCTGTCAGTTTCTTTCTCTGACAGCTCATTTACTTTTACATGCTAGATATTGGTGAAACTTGAATTGCATTTTTCAAATATCAGAAAGAACATTTATTGGTTTTGATTTTTCAAAGACTCAGTTTATTAAATTTAATTGAGTGTGAAATGGCATGTTGTTTTTTAATATTCTTTATGATTCTTCATAGGAAATTGTTTAGTAATTCTATCTATACACAACGGTACAGGAGAAATGTGTGTCATACCTCTCTCAGAGCTCTAGAAGCAGATTCTCCTACTGATGTTTTCAGTAAACACAAGTTTACCATTAGTACAAAATGCCACAAAGAAATGATAATAATATCAGCTGAATTAACTAAAGTGCAACATGATTACATTTTTTAAACTTCTGATAAAACCTGCACATTTCCCTTTTCAGTCGACTATGAAGTTGAAAGTGTGTAAGACAAATAAAAGTTTGTGTGTCTGATGTAGGGTAAGTGCCAAGTTTGAAAATATAAAATTTCAAAAGTAAAATAATCATCCAATCCAATTAAAGAGTTTCAAAAGCTTAATGATGGGCATTTGGTAGATATCATTGTTACAATGACATAGCCATTTTAGTCCATAGAGTTTGTATTCCTAGTATGTCTTTCATGAATCAAGAAAAATATATCATTTGATTAAAGAAATCCAAAAGATCCATCAACTCCTACAGTTCAGAAAGCCAAGTGGAAAAAACACTGAAATTATTTCCCCCCTAATACCAGGGGGGAACATAATAATTATGTTGTTCATGCTTACATTGGCTTAAAGGCCTTTCATGGTCACAATTCCCCCTTGGGCAGAAGATTGGTCTGTATTGTCTTTGATCAACCCTTCCTCTAGTCCGGTGCTCTGCTTTTGTTCCTCTGCTACGTTGGTTGGAGGAAGACCGAAAAGATGGAAATGGTGATTTTTCCAGTATTCATATTGTTGACAAATTTCAGGCTTATCAACATGCCTCTTTTTAAGCTTGTCTGCAAGATCACTTCTGTTCTACACTCAAGCAATGCAAGCCTAGGAATCTTCGGTCTACCTGGTGTCCTCCACCTTAGGAGCCTTAGCACCTCACCTCAATTTCTCACCTAGGAAATGAGTCTGGTAGTCTGAAGAGCAAGAAATCCCATGCATATGTAACTGCAATGAACATGGAAGGCAGATGAATGGATGGATGGATGGATGGAGGGGTGGATGGATAGAGGGATGGATGGATGGATGGATGGATGGATGGACTGGATGCACTGATAACTTTTAGAGTCACAATTACTATGCCTCTAGGAAAAGAGTTAACTCTTGAGTGAAGGCTCCTAACTTGTGGAACAGTCCTTCTGATAATTCACTTTGGTAAGCATTCTTCCCTCACTAAACAAAGTATGAGGTACATTCTAACTGTTGAATAAATACTCTGTAATGAAATAATTCCCTGAAAATATTGGCTATCCTCGTGCACTTGGAATGATTAAGACAAAGCATGATATTCCGCAGATGATCTACGCAAAGTGCTAGAGCCTGCTTCCTCTATGGATTTGTTTTATTTTAAAACAAAGTGGATCCACTTGAACTGGCCATCTGTTATCCCTCACTCATGACACATGACTTTTTCCATCATACATTTCATCATCAAGATCCTTTATGCCCTTTTAAGCACAGGTCAAAATAATGATAATGATGATTATTAATAATAATAACAATAATGGCTAGCATTTATTTGGTATTTTAAGATTTTTAAAGCATTTTCCATGTATTGACTCATCTGATCCTACAGCAATCCAGTGACACGGTATTATGCCCATTTGACAGATGAGGAAACATACTGATAACCTGTGAATTGATTGGTATAGGAATTCTCCCAATGGTAGGTCCTCAGAAGTAGATCAAAACTAGTCTACCATTTAGAGATCTGGAGAGCTGCAGGAGAGTCAGAGAAGGTGAATGACTCCTGCCTGGTTATACACATGAGTCAAAGGTCTCTGGAAGGGGGTGACACTTGAGCTGATCCCTGAAAGGGATCAAGGGATTGGTTTCAGGAGACCAAAGGAAGGAAAGCATTCTACCTATGGGGACAGCTTTGTCCTGTAGTTAGGAGTAGGAACAGGGACTGGACTTGTGATTTCATAGGCATAGGGGACTTGCTGTCAGTCAAAGTGCATTTAAGTGCCTACTATGTGTCAGGCGCTGTGCTAAGTGTAGATAAGGAACCTCCCTCTACCTACGCAGGTCAGTGCCTTCCCTGAAATTGAGAGTCTTTTTTCTATATGATGAAATACTTTTATTTTCAAGAGGGAGAAGAAACAAGTCTCACTTGGGAGGCTCCTAATTGTCTTTTTCTTCTTGTTGGTTCAGGTTTATTCATTTTCCCAACCATGCAGTGGAGGGAAAGTCTACTGAGGGTTTGGGGGTGGTGAAGGGCCCTCTTCCAGCCTAACAGTTAATTTTTTTGTATTTATTTAGTATTTAATTTTCCCCAGTTATGTGTAAACAACAATTTTAACATTTGTTTTTAAAACTTTGAGCTCCAAATTCTCTCCCTTCCTCCTGCCCCCCCCCATTTAGAAGGCAAGCAATTCAATATATGTAGTCATGCAAAACATATCCATAATGGCATGCTGTGAAAGAAAAATAGACAAAAAAGCTCAAGAAAAATTAAGTGCAAAAAGTTGCTTCTATCTGTACTCAGACACCATCAGTTCTTTCTCTGGGGATGGATAGATGGCATTTTTCATCCTAAGTCCTTTAGAGTTGTCATGGATTATTGTATTGTTGAGAACAGCCCAGTCATTCACAGGTGATCATCATACAATATTGCTGTCACTTTGTACCCATTACATTTCACTTTGCATCAACTCACGCAAGTCTTTCTAGGTTTATCTGAGAGCATCTTGCTCATCATTTCTTATAGTACAATAGTATTCCATCATAGTTACATACCACAACTTATTCAGCCATTCCCCAATTGATGTGCATCCCCTCGATTTCTAATTCTCTACCCCCAGAAAAGAGCAGCTATAAATATTTTTGTACATATAGGTCCTTTTACTTTTTGTTTTTTTCTCTTTTGGGATACAGACTTAGTAGTGGTATTGCTATGTCAAAGAGTATGCATGGTTTTATAGCCTTTTGGGCATAGTTCCAAATTCCTCTATAAAATGGTTTAATCAATTCACAACTCTGACAACAGTACATTAATGTCTCATTTTTCCCACTTTCCCTCCAACATTTGTTATTTACCATTTCTGTCCTATTATCTAATCTAATAGGTATGAAGCAGTACCTCAGATTTGTTTTAACTTGCATTTCTCCAATCAAAAGTGAGTTACAATAGTTTTTTCATATGTCTACAGAGAGCTTTAATTACTTCATCTGAAAACTGATTAAGTCTTTTTATCATTTATCAATTGGAGAATGGTTCTTATTTTTATAAATTTGACTCAGTTCTCTATATGTTAGAGAAATGAGACCTTTATCTGAGAAACTCCCTTCACATTTTTTTTCACAGTTACTATTGCCAACTGTATTTCCCCCCATCCTATTCCGTCCCTTGTTTATTCTGTTCTCTCCTTTCACCCTGCCCCTCCTCAAAAATGTTTGCTTCTGATTACACCTTCCCCCAGTCTGCCCTCTCTTCTGTCATTCCCCTCTTCTCTTATCCCCTACCCTTCCTACTTTCCTGCTGGATAAGATAGATTTCCCTACCCAACTGAGTGCACATGTTATTCCTTCCTTAAGCCAAATCCGATGAGAGTAAGTTTCACTCATTCCCTTTCACCTCCCTCCTCTTCCTCTCCACTGTAAAAGCTTTTTCTTGCCTCTTTTATGTGAGATAATTTACCCCATTCTACCTCTCCCTTTCTTTTTCTCCCAGTATATTCCTCTCTCATATCTTAATTTTATTTTTTAGGTATCATCCCTTCATATTCAACTCACCCTGTGCCTTCTGTCTATATATATATATATATATATATATATATATACATATTATATATATATACACATATACACACACGCATATATATATGCATACATATATATATACATATATATATATTCTCTCCAACTACCCTAATAAAGAGAAAGCTCTCATGAGTTACAAATATTATCTTTCCTTGTAGGAATGTAAACAGTTCAATTTTAATAAGTCTCTTATGATTTCTTTTTCCTGTTTACCTTTTTGTGCTTCTCTTGAGTCTTGTATTTGAAAGACAAATTTTCTATTTAGCTCTTACCATTAATACAAAATGCCACAAGAATGCATTAAATTACTCTAAGTTGTTGAATATTGATATTTTCCCCTCACTGATTGCACTCAGTTTTCTGTGTAGGTGATTCTTGATTTTAATCCTTAGCTCCTTTGACCTCCCAAATATCATATTTCAAGCCCTCTGACCCCTTAACATGGAAGCTTCTAAATCTTGTGTTATTCTGATTGTGTGTCCACAATACTTGAATTGTTTCTTTCTGGATGCTTGCAGTATTTTCTCTTTGACCTGGAAACTCTGGAATTTGGCTATAATATTCCTGGGAGTTTTCATTTTGGGATCTTTTTCAAGTGACAATGGGTGGATTTTTTCCATTTTTATTTTACCCTCTAGTTCTAGAATATCAGGGCAGTTTTCCCTGATAATTTCTTGAAAGATGATATCTAGGCTCTTTTTTTGATCATGGCTTTCAGGTAGCCCAATAATTTTTAAATTACCTCTCCTGCATCTATTTTCCAGGTCAGTTGTTTTTCAATGAAATATTTCACATTGTCTTCTATTTCTCAAGAGTATTCACAAGAGTATTCAAGAATTCAAGAGTAAATCACCTTTCCACTTGTAGTATCCTTAGTTCCCTAGTCTTTGAACCTCCTAATTGTAGTATTATGCACAGAAATCTTTAATGTGATTTTCCATTTGAGCAAGCTGATTCCATTCCTTGCTGATTTCCTTCTCATGTAAACTCCATTAGTATGCAGAAATGGTCACACAATTTTTCATTTAATTTTCTTGTGCCACAACCCCACAGGAAGATTGAAGATCCTCATTCTGGGTATTGCTACTCCATACAGCTAGCTTAAGCTTGGCTGGGCAATAGAGATTCTTTATCTAGATTGGCCAATGCTGGGGGTGGTCTTGGGATAGGGATAGTCTTTCTGGCCAAGAGTGACATGATGTCACTCTTAGCCCTTTATTGGAATGAACTGCTTTCTCCTTGTAAAGTCCTCCTCTGATTAACTGTTAAACAATCAGAGTTGGTTGCCACCATAAGAAACACTCTTTTTCTAAAATGCATACAAACCATGAGCTGCCACCATGATTGCCTTTGGCATTTGAGAGCACCACTGGCCCTTTCATTGAAAATGTTGGCATTATTAATAAAATGACTAATTACCCAGGAACCATGTCTCTCAAACACTTTAAACACCATACAGAAATGACTAAAGTTTTTAAAAGTTGATTGACAATTTTAAACTTTACAGTTCAGGAGTATGTGAGCTACTGTTTGCAATTTCACTTTTTTGGAAGGCTGATCAAACTAAGCAAGGGGCTGCTAACCTGAACATATCCTTTGCCTTTTCTTCCATACTCCAGTTTTCGGAAGGTTGGTCTGTATTTCCCCATTGCTCTCATTACATTCCACTTTGTAGCACACTTTTCCATGCATAGGGTAGAGCCCTCCTATTTAGATGGTAAGGTCTTGGAGGTTAAGAACTGGGCTCAGTTTCAGTTCATAGAATGATCTCTCTTGCACATGGTTATTGCTCGATAAATATTTGTGGAATTTGATTTTTCTTTGCATACTAGTTTTCAACTCTTTAGATCATTCAAAAAGAAGATAAATGTTCATTTAGAGGAACATCACTTTATCACTTAAGAAATGTGTTTTAGGCCAAGATGGTGGCTGGAAAGCAGGGACTAGTGTGAGCTCCCTGCCAAGTCCCTCCAAAAAATCTATAAAAAAGGCTCCGAACCAATTCTAGAACTGCAGAACCCACAAAATAGCAGAGGGAAGCAGGGCTCCAGCCCAGGACAGCCTGGATGGTCTCTGGGTAGGGTCTATCCCACACGAAGTGGGGAGTGGAGCAGAGCCCAGCGTGGGCCGTGCAGACCAACCAGACCAGGAGCCAGTGGAGCATGCCCTAGCACTCTGAATCAGTGAGCTGCAGCAGTTACCAGACTTCTCAACCCACAAACACCAAAGACAACAGAGAAGGTTAGTGGGAAAAGCTGCTGGG
>CM053628.1:55294481-55321667 GCA_028646595.1 Phalanger gymnotis | reverse complement strand
TTGCCCTACAAGAAAAGAAGGGAAAAAAGAATGGGAGGGGAGTGGGGTGACAGAAGGGAGGGCTGACTGGGGAACCAGGCAACCAGAATGAATATATACCATCTTGGAGTGGGGAGGAGGGTAGAAATGGGGAGAAAATTTGTAATTCAAACTCTTGTGAAAATCAGTGCTGAAAACTAAATATATTAAATAAATTAAATTAAAAGGAAAAAAGAAATGTGTTTTAACAAAGCTAATGCAACAAAAAGATTAGGAGGGAAGCAGAAAATTGGGAGAAAATCTTTACAACCAATGTCTCTGATAAAGGCCTCATATCTAAAATATATAAGGAACTGAGCCAAATTTATAGGAATAAAAGTCATTCACCAATTGAGAAATGGTCAAAGGATATGAATAGGCAGTTTTCACAGGAAGAAATTGAAGATATCTATAGGCATATGAAAAAATGCTCTAAATCACTATTGATGAGAGAAATGCAAATTGAAACAAGTCTTAGGGACCACATCTCTCCTGTCAGATTGGCTAACATGACAAAACTGGAAAATGCTAGAGAGGATGTGGGAAAATTGGAAGATTGTTACATTGTTGGTGGAGTTGTGAACAGATCCAGACATTTTGGAGAGCAATTTGGAACTACGCTCAAAGGGCTTTAAAAATGTGCATACCCTTTGACCCAGCAATAACACTTCTAGGGCTATATCCCAAAGAGATCACACAAGTGGGAAAGGGACCTGTATGCACAAAAATATTTATAGCTGCCCTTTTGATCGTGGCAACAAATTGGAAATTAAGGGGACACCCCTCAATTGGGGAATTGCTGAACAAGTTGTGGTATATGAATGTAAGGGATTACTATTGTGCTATGAGAAATGGAGAAAATACAGACTTCATAATAACCTGGAAAGACTTACATGATCTGATGCTGAGTGAGAGGAACAGGACCAGGAGAACATTATACACAACCACAAACATATTGATTCTGTGATGACTAACTTTGATAGACTTGGCTGTCCTCAGCAATACAAGGCTCAGAGACAGCTCCGAAGGACTCATGATGGAAAAAGCAAGCTACATCCAGAGAAAGAACTGTGGAGTCTGAATGCAGATTAAGGCAAACTATTTGCTCTCTTTTTTTTCCTCTTTTTTTCGTTTTATTGCTTCTCTCTCATGATTCGTTCCATTGGTCATAATTCTTTGCAATTTGACTATTGTGTAAATAAGTTTAATGTGAAGGTTTATGTACAATCTACATCAGACTGCATGCCATCTTAGTGGGTAGGGGGGAGGGGAGGGAAGGGAAGAAAACCTGAAAATCAAGAACATGTAAAACTAAATGCTGTAAACTAAAAATAAAAAATCTAATTAAAAAAAGTTAAAAGAAAGAAATGTGTTTTAAGAGAAAATATGTCTAAAGCTTCAGCTACTGGGGGAGTCCAAACATCATCTAAGCTTCTTTTGCTTCTACTTTGGCTGTTGCCGTGATATGAGAGACTGAGCAGCTGATCTGAAGTCCACTGTTCTGGGAGTGTTTCATCATCTGTGTTCCCCATGGCTTTCTTTTCCAATGAGTGTATGGAATATTATATGAGTCAAAGTCAAAGTCCAAATTCTGAAATAGGATCTACAGTCCTTGAGATAGCATTATATTTTTGAAAGACAAGAACATGTTTTGCTGATTCTAAAGAAATTACAGAAAGTCACATTGTGTAAATGTGTGAATCCAGGATCCTGAAATCCACTTATATTAGAATTACCAGATGCCCTTCACGAGTAGGCTATATACCTAGGTCAATCAGAGTTAGTGGGTAAATGGAACATGAAGAATAAGAAACAAATCTTGATTGATTAGCTCAAAGGAATCCTTGCAAGATGTTGTTGCCATCTTGTGCTCTCATCAAATAATAAATCTAATATGTCTAATTGGCCTACATCAAACTTTCTATCATATCATAAACCATCAAACAAAGGGATATATGCAAAATATGTTGCAAACTCTAATGAGCTAAAAATATTAATAGCAGAATAAAAATTCTGCTGCTCCTACTTTTAGCTTTGGTTGAAGCATGTTGTTCAGTCATGTCTGACTCTTGGTGACCCCATTTTGGGGATTTCTTGGCAAAGATATTGGTGTAGTTTGCCATTTTCTTCTCCAGCTCACTTTACAAATGAGGAAACTGAGGCAAATGGTGTTAAGTCACTTGCCCAGGGTCACACAGCTAGTAAGTGTCTGAGGCTGGATTTGAACTTAGTTCTTCCTGACACCAGGCCCCAGGTGCTCTATCCATTGAGCCCCCTAGATGCCCAGAAGCAATACAGACAATAAAAGAAGTCAACGGCACCAATTTTACTGCTTCCACAACCCACTGTGCTCCTCTTAACGTAACTCATTCTGAAAGATGCGATGTATACATGATGTATAATGTGAAAAGCATGCTAGACCATTTTTAGTCACTTTGAAGTTGTCCCTAAGCAGCTGCATGCTTCAATCTAGTAAAGAATTAGCTGTGAGATTTTGTTTGATGCCCTACAAGAGTACAAAACAATACTTACAGGCTTATCCAAAAACATTTCTTGATGTTGATGTCTTTAAATCAATTCTCCGTAATTCACTTAAATGTAGGAAAACAGAGTAAAGAAGGATGAGAAGCTGGACCATGTGATCTCCAGTGTCCCTTGCAGTTACTCTGACCCTAAGCAACATTTTTTTCTCTTTTTACTACTGAAACTTAAACACACAATAAAAGAAAAAATATTATAAATTTAAATATTGAAACTTAAATACAAAATAAGAGAAGAAAAAAGCATGTCATGTGCACATCAGAATGTAAGAGAGGATTCAACATATACAGCAATAAATTTCCATGTCAAGAAAGCATATATAATAAGCACTATGTGTTGTGCATTCTTAATAGCAGTCAACATAAAGACAAAATACAATTTCTGCATCATTGCTTTAAACTATTTTCCTCTAGCAAACGCATCTTTCTATCATGCTTTACCCCTTAGGCTAATATTAAAAGTTATTTTCCTACTGAACAGAGAATTCTGTTTGTGGAGTAAAGACGACCTAGAAGAATCCTGACTGATAAGTCAAGTGCAAGTCATGTCATCATTTCCCTGACATCATGGTCCTCTTCAAAAAAGGACAAACACAACCTGGGAGCAGATTGATCTGCCTGAAAGGGCTCCCAGCTAGTTGAGTTTGTCCTCTCCCTCTTCTTTTCCTTCTCCTCCTCTCCAAAGGAAGGTAAATTTTGATGGTCAGAAGCTGCCCACTTAACTTGGGGTTTACTGGCTAGATTTCTTTTCTTTTCTTTTTTCTTTTCTTTCTCTTTTCTTTTCTTTTCTCTTCTCCCCTCTTCTCTTCTCTTCTTCTTCCTTCCTTCCTTTCTTCCTTCCTTTTTTCCTTTCTTCCTTCCTTTTTTCCTTCCTTCCTTCCTTCCTTCCTTCCTTCTTTCCTTCCTTCCTTCCTTCCTTCCTTCCTTCCTTCTTTTCTTTCTTTCTTTCTTTCTTTCTTTCTTTCTTTCTTTCTTTCTTTCTTTCTTTCTTTCTTTCTTTCTTTCTTCCTTCTTTTCTTCCTTCCTTCCTTCTTTTCTTTCTTTCTTTCTTTCCTTTCTTTTCTTCTCTTTTCTTTCTTTCTCTTTCTTTCTTTCTTTCTTTCTTTCTTTCTTTCTTTCTTTCTTTCTTTCTTTCTTTCTATAAACCTTAAACCTAGTTCACTCTGAAGCTCATAGATAGGTCCCTGCCCAGGCTCCACTTAATGGCTGTATTTTGGGTCCTCCTGCCTTAGAATGAATGTCAATGGTAACTTTCTCTTTGGAACAGCAACCCTGAGTGTCTTCCCCTCCCAGCTCGATTTTTTTCCCTTTTTTTCTAATTAGAGGGGCTATCCCTTGACTCACTTCTTATAGAGGCCTATTCACTCCATGGGTGTTACTTCCCTGAAAGTGAGAATCTGAAAAGACCTTAGTCTAAAAGGGCCAGGGTCTCCCAATGCATCCTGGGCTATCTCCAGTAGTCCTGATGAATATCTGGTCCCTGGATGCAGATGGCTCTGGAGGAGAAAGTGAGGCTGGTGACCTTGCACAGCCCTCCCTCACTCAAATCAAAGTCAACTGCAAGTCAGGTCATCATCTCCCTGATGCCATGGTCCTCTTCGAAAATGAAGGACAAACATAATTTATTACTACTCAGGGTGAGCTGGGAAATGTTTAATAACTTTTTTGGGGGGAGGAATGACATTCTTATATGTTGAATCTGAAGTATTCATGTGTGTCTCTTGGGATTCTCTCCTGGGCCTTCTTCTCTCCTCCTTTTATAGTATTTCACTTGGTGATTTCATCTGCTCCCCTGGATTTTGTAATCACCTTGATGCTGTAGGCATCTTAAAATCCAACATTTCCAAATTAAATCCATTATCTTTCTCCCTTTCGCACTATTATCGAGGGCATCACCACCCTCCAACGTCCCTGGCTCACAGCCTAGGAGTCACTCCTCACTTTCTTTCTTACTCTCACCCCTTTGCCCATATGCAAGCTGTTGCCAAAGCCTGTTGACTTCACCTTTGCCACATCTTTCAAACACTCTCTCTTCTCTCCTCTGACACCACCACCCCCTTGGTGAAGGTCCTCAGCCCCTCACACCTGTATTATTAGGATAGATTCTGAGGGGGGCAAGGGTCTGCCTTCCTCAAGTCTCTCCCTATTCCAGTTCATCTTCTATTTATCCACCAGAGTGACTTGGAGCTCTGTAATTAAACTAGCTCAGGGAATTGTCTAGGGCCTAACGTTAAGTATAGAATTTAAATTTCTCAAGAGCAGGGATTCTTTTTAGTCTGTGTGTCCCTATATTTGGCACATAGTGGGTCCCTAATAATAAATGCTTGATGAATTGTGTGTTAAAATTGGATCTTGTTCTGGTCCCCCTAAGCCCCATCCCCTTCCAATCAGTAGAGTAAGTTTTATCAGGAAATAAGGCTGCAACCTGGAACCTGGAAGTCACCTACAGACTGTCTCAAAGGCCAAAGGAGCATGATTCACAAATTATATGATACATTAACTAAAATTCACATCCTCGTAACGTGTGCAAAATCAGGAAAAGCCATCTAAGCACTGCTTGTCAAGGTTTCTGGCCTATGGCACATACATTCCAGATAAGACTGAGACATCTACAGCTCCAGACCAGCAGAATATCGAAAAGATGCTGATAACTTTGGGATGAAGACTTTGGAGTTTTACCGATAACTTTGAGATGATTTGGATATGTTAATACCCCAAGGTGGCACAGACTGGAGTTAGTTTGTCCCCACAAAAAAAACTATCAAAAAGAGCCCTCAAACTCTTCTCCAGCCCTCTTCCATCATGAAAGAGGCCCATGGTGAATGCTCCCAACTCGAATCAGTGGTTACTCTCTGCCTCTCCTACTTCACCATCCTCTTCCTCAGGATACCTGGAGATACCATCCCATTCCCTATCTCAAGCCAGCCATCTGCTTCTGTACCCTTCCCCACTTTTCACCTTATTAAAAATGTGATTGCCATCCTGTCTTTCCCAGTGAGGACCCAAAGAAGTGGCAATGCCAGCCCCCTCTCATAATTTAATTATTTATTCAATTGGTGAGGTGACCAGGATGTTTTTAAGGGAAACTCTGGCTAAGTTGCAGAGTGGGTCACATCATTTGGAATTTCTGCCAAGAGGTGTATAGAAGGCCAGGGTTCACCATCCCTCTCTTTACTTGGAGCCTGTTCAGAGGTATCTGCCCTTCCAGTTCTGTGAGAGCCCTAGGGCTTACATTCCCCTGGAAGGGCAAAACCACAGTTGGGGAGCTGTTAGCTCCTCCCCTTTGAAATACGTGTAAAAGTTTAAAGCTATTGCAAGGCATTTCAAAGGTGAGCAGTCCCCACCTAACCCTCCAAAAAGCTCTGGTGTTTCCAGCCCTTCCCTCCCCCTCCCATGTTGTGCAAGATTGTCTTGGGGTGGAGAGCTTCCTCCTGGGAGCAAGGGTGGAGAGTCACCATACACTTGTCCCTTTTCTCTCTGTGTCTGTGGGTGCCTGAGTTTCCTCCCTTTTGTGCTGACCTTCCCCCCTCTCTGCCTCTCCCTTTCCTCTCCCTTCTGGGCCACAAGGAATTGCTGAGCCCAGCTGGCCTGGGTTCCTTCCACCCCAGCTTCTGAGAGGTCACTTGTGTGGCAACCACATTAACTCCACAGCCTGGGTTGTTGGGGCCTTTTTTGTTTAATCGTCTTTCAGTCATATCTGACTGTTCATGATCCCATTTGGGATTTTCTTGGCAGAGATACTGGAGTGGTTTGCCATTTCCTACTCCCCCATTTTACAGATGAGGAAACTGAGGCAAACAGGGTGAAGTGACTTGCCCACCATCACCCAGCTAGTAAATGTTTGAGGTGGGATTCGAATTCAAGATGAGTCCTCCTGACTTCAGGCCAAGCACTTTGCCCACTCTGCAAGTTGGGGCCTTAGCACTGCCCCTAACATCCCCTCCTCCCATCCCCCTTCTCCTCTAGCCACAAGATTCTGTCCTGGGTCTCCAGAAGAAGAAAGGCCTAACTCACTTGCTTGGGCCTCTCTTGGTAGGGGGTTTCTTGCCACATCCTCTTGCTAAGGGGCCTCTTGAGATTCTCAGGTCCTCATCACCTCCCAGGTTGCCCCGGCAACCAATGCAGCTGATTTCTTGACGTCATTCATGACACAAAGGCAGGGGAAGTGGGCCCACTTCACAAGGAAGCCGCCTGCCATTGCCTAGCTTTACTGTTTTCTTTTTTGGAACCACTCTCACAGTGAGAATGGATTCTGGCCTTTCAGATCTTTGTAATATACCGGGCCAAGTTCTGCTCAGAAAACTGAGCAAGGAATGAATCCCTTGAACTTGCGCTAGGGTCATCAGCCTGACCCAAGAGAATTGCAACCACTCCATAATGTAAGCTTAGGCAAGGGACAGAACGCCTGAGTCCACTTCCAAAGGATTTACTTCCTGAAGGAAGGAGTGATTATTCCTGGTCTCACCATTCAACTTGTCAGACTGTCCTGTCTGGGAGAGCAGGCAAGAGTGAATGGAGGCTAACCGTGGACTCTAGGAAGCTGAATACAATCACTGCCTTATGACCCAATATTATTGAGGGGACAGGACATTCAGGCCCCTGGTAGCTTTTGGTTTGCAGTACTTGACTTAGCCGATATGTTTGACTCTGTGGAAAATCCTCCAACTCCGAAGTCCAAACTGCTTTTACATTTCCCCAGGCTACCCATAGGATATCTGAACAGCCCTGCCATTGCCCACAGACCTTGGGACCAAGTCCCAGAGTACTTCCCAGTACCAGAAGCACTCCACAGACTCTCCTACGGGGATGACATGATCAGAGGCTTTGCCCCTGATCCTGTCCAAGCCTACCTAGTAGCTACAGTTGGACACCTGCCCCGTCATGGCTGGGCAATAGCCCCCCATCGAATACAAGCCTCTTGCAGTGTTTGAAATTCCTAGGATACACATGGACTCATACGACAAGGACAGCACTCTCTCTCTCAAGGCCCCCACTGATGGTAAAGTGGACATGTTTGGGTTTGGGAGATAACACATTCCCTACATCACAGCCCTACTTGTGCCCATCTATGCAATAAGGTTGAAGTCCTTTGCCTTTCAGTGGGACCCAGAACAACAGAAGGCTCTGTGTACAGTCAGTTTGGCAGTCGGTCAAGTATTGTCCTTAGTACTCCCTGGGTGAAGACTTCCAGGAAGAGGCTCAGCCACATCCACCCAGACTTCCTAGCGTCTCTGAACTCACCAGGGTGGCCAGAGACCACCAATGGAGCTCTGGAGCAAGAAGCCTCCAGACACTGCCACCAGGCATCTGCCCCTGGAAAGGCCTACTAGGCTCTGATGGCCATAGAGCCATTGACGGGCATAGGCCCCGTTGCTTTAAAGACTGAATTGCCCATACTGCCGTGGGTTAGGAAAACACCTTCAGGAAGCTGGAGTCAGCCAGTGCAGTGGCAACCCTGTTAAAATAGACATGGTATTTGTGGGATAAGGCTGAACTGGGCCCCCAGGAATCAGCAGTGTACGTGAGCAGGTGGCATAAGCCCCGTTAGGGCCACTTTTTCCACCAGACAGGCCCCCTCCACCATTGGTAAGTGGGAGCCACAGTGGGATCAACTGGCAAACACTGATGGGGCTGAGGTTTATTTCACATGAAGCAGTGCCCCTGGTTGTGGTGAGAATCTCTGTAGCTTTCTACCCTGCTGGCATCATCTCCTTGAAGATGGCAGTGGATGTAGTGCCCAGTAGGCAGAGCTGAAGGCTATCCACCTAGCCATGAGGACTCACTCCCTCTCCATCTATACTGATTCCTGGGTGGCTGCCATTGTACTTGCACTCTGTTCTGGCAAGTGGGCCCACGATGACTGACAGACCTAAGGCCGATCGGTATGAGGCATTGGACTTTGGAAGGACATTGTGACATATGTACGAAGCTGCCTAAACTGGGTCAGTCATATCTATGACAACCTCACACGCCTACCAGCCCAGACCACCATCATGTGGTAACAGGACCTGTGAAGTGGGCACATTTCAGGGCTGCCAGCCTTGCACGCTGTTTGGGGAGTTCTAGCATGGCAGCCTCCAAAGCACCCATCAACCAGGTCACCAGAGAATGCCAGATATGCTCTTTGCATGGAAACATGGACGTCAGGGCAGCATTGCAAAGGGGCAGCTGCCTCACCAAATTTGGCACGTGGGCTTTATAGGACCTGTGCCCTCTCAGGCCTTCACTGTGCTAGACTGGACTTCTGCTGTGTTACCTCTGTAGGTCCTGACAGCCCATGATGGCATCAAGACCATCAGAGGAAATCCTTGTGCCTTTTGGACCAGGGCACATGCTTTCCAGCCCAGGCCATGCAGTAATGGGCAGAAGACACTGACATTTTGTGGTCTTTCCACCTGCCCTACAGGCTCTGGGGCACTGGGCTGATTGAAAAGCATAATGAACTCCTAAAGGCCACCCTGCACAAACTGGTAGGGGCAAAGTGGACCCCCAAGTGGGTGAGGATGATACCTGGTACACTTTGAACTCTGAACAGCTGCCCTTCTAGGCCCTTGAGCCCCTACCATGATGCCTAGGACCCACAGCCTGGTCCTTACAGCACCCTCACCTCTACCTCTGAGGTTACCCTCACAGTGGCCATGGAGCAGGAGTGGTCACACGATGGAACCCCTAACACCCATGAGACTGGTGGCCAGACAGCTTTAGGTCACAAAGTTCACCATGCTGACAGGTGGGACAATGAGGGCAACCCTGAGCACCACTGGTAGAATCACCCTCTCCTCCATGTACCTGCCAAACCACAGCTGAGATTGAATGAGCCGTTAGCCTGGGAAAGCCCCTCACCCAACAACACCAACCAGGGCACCAAACCTATGCCACAAGGAACATGTACTCCATTCTGGAGAAGGCAGCAAGCACCATGGAAAGCCCCATGGAGGTACTCTTTTGTACTCTCTTCAGGGGATGTACCCATCTATTCAGAATGAATAAATGTAATTAAAACCTTCCTGGCTTCCCAACAAGTATTCTTTATTCCTAGACGGCATGAGTATATGTATAACATAACCTTTCTCCATTTTCCCAGTTCACTTCTGCTTCTTAAAACCCCTTGCTCTCTTTAAGTGAGGCTTTAAGGTGTCTCCTGATTCCTCCAGGAGTCAGTGTGTTTTTCCTGCTAACCCTTATCCCATGTAATTATTTAGAATATAACCTGTACTGACTTATCTGGGAACACATTTTATTTCCTAAGCAGAAAGTTCCTTGAAGGCAGAAACCATCTCACTTTTATATCTGCATCCACAGAGGCACAAAACAGATGTTTGACTGACTGATTGATGGATACAGGAATTTATTAATAGCCTTTAGTCAGTGGCTAATGATATCAGAGGTTTATCGAATGTGACTTAGAAATGCTGTGCAGATTCAGGACAAATACTTAAGTCCTGCCACTAGAGTTTCCTTTGAGGTCTTGTAAGCACAGTTTCTCCTATATTCTTACTGAGCGGTGTTATCAGAGTGAGATGTGGTCTTTCTCCAGATATCTGAGAGAAAGACACCTACTTGGGTCTTATGGTTTCTTCTTTAGAAGAAGAAAGTTTATTACGCGGTCTCTAAATAACATTTCTATGAATATCGGCTTTAATTAGAATAATTCAAGGGTAGCAAATGGTATAGGTTAGAGATGTCAAACATGCCCCGCATAGACCAGCCAGCACCCTCATGTGCAACCTGAACCAGATTAAATGTAATCAGGAAAAATTTAACATAATAAATAAAAATATAATAAAAAATGAAAAAAAAATAAAAGGGGCAGCTAGGTGGTGTAGGGAATATAGCACTGGCCCTGGAGTCAGGAGGACCTGAGTCCAAATATGGCCTCAGGCACTTGATATACTAGGTGTGTGACCTTGGGCAAGTCACTTAACTCCAATTGCCCTGCTTTCCCCCTCCAAAAAATAAAAAAAATAAAAAAACAAACCAAGAAATAAAAGACCGTGCCACGGAAACTACTCCAGTGCAGTTGCAGAAGAGGTGCCTAGCAAGCTGGAGGATGCACAGATGACTATGGCAGCTAAAGGACCAAATTGAGGGTGCTGCCAGAGGACTTGATAAATTGGCTGAAGGGCAACATACTTTAGGAGTCCTGGCGCTGGGCCGTCAGCTGGCCTAGGACTACCTGTTAGCCAGCCAGGGTAGAATTTGTGGTTTCCTAAACTCTGGTAGCATGTGGATCGAGCCCTCCAGAGAACTAGCCCTCAACACGGACTGCATGGGAAGCAGAGTAAAGACTGCTGACGCCACCATCACAGACATCAAGGACATCATGTCAGGGCCTCTGAGTGTTTTCTCTGATCTTTTCTCCAGCCAAATGCACAGGTTACTGGGAGAATCCTTCAAGGCTACAGTAATCATTGTGTTTGCTCTGATTTGGTTTGGATTACTCCATGGACATGATGGTGGTCAGGGGACCCCAGGTGAATTGTATTCAAATTGTGTCTTGTTCTGGTCCCCTGATTACCCTCCTTCTGCAGGAAGTTCATTTTAGAGGGAAATAAGATTGCAAATGGGAACCTGGAAGTCACATATCAACTGTCTCAAAGAGCAAAGAGGTAAAATTTACAAACTGTATCATATATTAACCAAAATTCACATGCTAGTAATATGTGCTGCATTATCAGAAGTCATCTAGGTGCTGCTTGTCAAAGCTCTGGTCCTATGATACCTAAATTCCAGACAAAATCCAGACCTCCACAGGGCCAGGCCAGCAGAACATCACAAAGAGGTACATAACTTTGTAATGATTTGAATATGCTAATGACCTAACCTCAAGGTGGCAGAGATAGGACTTGGTCCATGTCCCCAAAACACCCTGTAAAAGGAGCTCTCAAAGTGCTGCCCACCTCCCAGTCCTCTTCCCCTCCATCTGGGTCCATGTACCCAGTGCTCCCAACTTGAATCCATGATTGGGGCTGATGCCCTGTGCCTCTCTTCTTCCCCCTCCCCTTCCCCACTGCTGCCTGTTTTTCCTCACCACCCCACTCCTCCTCCTGGGCACCATTTTTCACTGCTTATCTCTGCCTTTCTGGGCTTTTTGTCTTCATGCCCTCTGTGTTTCACTAAAGTGTGGTTGCCATCCTGCTTTGCCACCAATTGCAGTCTTTCACAGCAAGTACTGGAAGAACCAACTGTGTCTATCCCATTTCATAATTTCACAAATTATCTATCAATTCAGGCAAGAACGTTTTGTGTTTGTCTCTATCTTCTGGCATAGGGCCTTGCGTATTGTAGGTTTTTAAATCTTATCTGTTGAGCTGATTTGCAACAGGTTTTCTTGAAGCCGTTTGACAATATATGTAATGAATAACAGCTACCATTTTTATAGCTTTATAGTTTAAGGTTTGCAAAACACTTGACACATCTCATCGAGTCCTCACAGCAACCTTGTGAAGTAGGAAGGGGCAAAGGAAGAGAAGAAGACTTTATATGCCACCTACTATGCACCTGGCCTCCCGAATATTATTTCTACTGATCCTCACAACCTTGGGAGGTGGGCGCTATTATTTTATCCCTATTTTGCAGTTGAGGAAATTGAGGCAAACAGAGGTTAAGTGACTTGCCCAGGGTCACACAGCAAGTAAGTGTTTGAGGCCAGATTGAATTCACATCTTCCTGACTCCAGGCCCAGAGCTCTATCCAGTGAGCCACCTCGCTTATGATTATTTAGGCAATCCTTATTGCCTAAATTTATTTATTGTCTTATTTATTTAGGCAAACCTTTCCTGATAGACCTATTAGATGCTGCTATTACCTCCATTTCACAGATAAGAAAGCTCCTGAGCAGTGGATTCTCTTGAGAGAGGTGTTAAAACATTGCTTATTTGTATCCCCAGTGTCTGGCACACACACAGTGTGCACTTAATAAATGCTTGCTGATTGTTAATGAAAGAGACAGAGAGACACTCAGAGAAAGAGACAGAGACAAAAGAAGCAGAGATAGAGAGACAGACAAGGAAAGAGACAGAAGGACAGAGACAGTGACAAGAGAAACAGAGACAGAGAGACAGACAAGGAAATAAACAGAGTCAAGAGAAACAGAGACAGAGAGACAAAGACAGAGACAGAGAAAGAGCTGGGAGTGGGGGAGGAATCTGTTTTCCTAACTACCTAGCATGCAACAAGTCAATAAACTCATAAAATACCTTTAATGTCACTTGCAGAGTAGAAGTCAGGATATGTTAAGAATGTACCTTCTACCGCAGGAGAGGCATTCAAGCTCTCTGAGCCTCTGTTTTCTCAAGTGACAAATGGGAATAATGCATTTCCTACATTACAGGATAATTGTATGGGAAGCATTGCATAAGCCTTGAAGCCTGATATAAATGTTAGTTTTTATTATTTTAGTAACGATACCCCCAAATTAAAAGCAAACCATATCATGATTAAAGGAGCAGACCTCTGAAGTGCTATAAGAAGTTCTCAACAGCAGCTGCAAATACATGTATCATCTTCTTTTTACAAAAATATTTACGAGTGCCGCAAATGGGGAGCCGTGAGAAGACTGAGGTCTCCGAGGAAGGGGTCCCTTGTGCCTGAGGAGAATCCTTGGCTCTAAGTCTGGGGGATCCAGGCTAAAGAAAACCTCCAGGAAAAGGTCTCAGAGAAGGGTCCTTGTCTGTTGGCACACATATGGCTGAGAGAAGGCCTCACTCCACACTAGGAACATGGATGCTATCACACTGGTATGAAGGCTCCAGCAGGAGACCACATGCAGCATCTATTGAATATTCTTCTCAAAGCCCATCATCCTCAACTGTGAATACAACTTTGCCCACCTTTGTCTGACCAGAAGCTGGAAGATTGGGTCACACATTTCACTTGCCCCGAATGTGGGAAAGTCTCCCAGAACTTCCCTGGCCTCAGCGCGAGCCTGTCAAAGCTGGCTGTTATTTGCAAGAAGTTCAGGTCCCAGCACCTGAGGAACCCTGTGGGATAAAGCCACTGTCAGAAGCACCAGCAAGCCCCCAAGTTCTTCTGGAAGGAGGACCAGACCTATAGCCTGTTCCAAAGGTCAGGAACATGCAGCCCACACCTTTTCCACCATTGAAGAGGCTACTCAGAACTACAGGGAGAAGCTCCCGGGCACTGTGCCTCTTTTGAGAAAGAAGATCAAGGAACGGAAGAAACTTCGAACTTCAAAGGAGTATAGACTAGTTCACTGGAGAAAGTTGATTAGAGAAGAATATGGGAAAATGTGATGGGGTACAGTCTCTGGGAACCCCCTTGAACTCTCCTTGAATCTTCCCACTGGATCTGGAGTTTGCTAGAAGCCATAAGCCTTCCATTATCACAGGGCCCAAATCTCTGTTACCTCCTCTTTGCCTCTGGCTGCTTCCCATCCTTGATCCTATCAAAATCCCATTTTCTTCGTTCCTGGAGTCTGACCTCTAGTCACCCCAGTCCCATCAAGATCTTCCTTAGACTCTTCCTCAAGACCCTACCTCTACTCAACCCAGACTACTTGACCAACTCTCCATCCCTCCCACAATCTTTCTATATATAAGATCCATCTTGCCTCCCTGAAGGTGCTCAGATTCAATCTAGCTCAGACTCAGTCTGGGTCAGATTTTTCTGGTCAGCTTGTCAATACAAGAGATACAAATGCTCAGGCTCTTTTTTTTTTTGAGGGAAGAAGGGAGGGCAATCGGGGTTAAGTGACTTGCCTAAGGTCAAACAGCTAGTGTGTCAAGTGTCTGAGGCCAGATTTGAACTCAGGTCCTCCTGACTCTAGGGCCAGTACTCTGCTCACTGTACCACCTAGCTGCCCAGTGCTTGGGCTCTTTAAGAGTCTACTCAATATGGCAAATCTTTAATAAACTTTGTTTTTCTTTGGCTGTAAGAAGGCTTGGGTCGAATTTATTTGTCAGGACCCAATGTGTTGGTATTTTGCGGTCCTGAGCACCCCTAAACCTCAACATATGGCTCCCTGACCTCAACAAATGATTGAATTTCTGTATAAGGAACAGAGGACTTAGTGAAGGTTCTCCAGCTAAGGAATAACTACAAAGAAACAATAAATCAACATGTGAAAAACATGGAAGATGCCATCTGAAAGACAGCTGAAACAAGATGCAGAGCTGATTTGGACCTGCTTGAGTAAGGCAAAGAGCTGTTGGAAATGAGTAAGTCATTGGTTTCTGAAAGGCCCAAATACTTTCCCTCAGAGTTGAGAGAATATCCTGTCCTTGGGACTTGCCAAAGAAATTCAGAGCAGGCATTTGGTTTTGGCATGTGCTACTGGGAGGTGGATGTGAGTGAGCAGCCTCAATGGGCACTGGGGATCTCTGTCAAGTGGTTCAGCAAGAGAAATATACACCAGTATTCAGCTAGGTATCTGTATATGCTTGGCTATGAGAAGAGGGGAAATGATTTCTACCTGATCACTGGACCAGAATTAGATCGCCAGCAAATGAAAGACCCTATACCTGTAACTGACATATATCTGGATTGTACTTATGGAACGCTTCTGATCTATAACACTATCAAAACCTCCTTCATTTACGCGGTGTACACCATGCCACTCACAGAGCCATCAGGCATCTCTTCTCTCCTTGTCCCCCTTTGCCAGGAACAAAGGTTGGTCCCATGAGCATCTGTCCAGTGGAAGGCAGTATTTGAGAATGGCTGTTTCTGACCATAAGCGTCCTTTTGTGAAGGAACTTTGGGCAAATCCAGGCTCACTGTTTATTGTTACCATAAGCTGTAAAAACAATAAGGTCACTGGCAGAGACACAGACATAAGGTTCAGCCTCCGCTAAAGATCTCCCAAGGAGCCAGTTTGCTGCCAAGTTTAAGGCTGCCTGTAGCAATGCACATTAAGGCCCTCATTCCGAAGTGGCTTATTTTCCATTGCTAGAAATGCATTGTATGTGGATCTATTGTCATAACAAATCAAATTTGATTGAACAATTTCATTTAAGTCTCATTCCTGGACTATGTACTTTCTGTAAGAGCTGGGGTTGCCCTAAACTCTAATGGAGGGGATCAAGGAAAAGGTTTCCTCCCCAAGGCAAAAGCTTGCCCCAGACTGGATTCTGTTTATACTCTATATTAGGTTTCCCGATTGAGCGGGGTCCAGTCCAACCTAGTTTAGGAGTCTGTGCCTCCCTGCAGCTAGGAGCAGTTTCATCACTCAGTTATACCCTTCAGATGCTGACTGACCTTCCCAGGAACTGGGTCTTAACAGGAGTAGGAGGAAAAGGATGGATTACAAATTAATGAGTTGTTATCAATATACTGGTATCATATTAATTTCTCTCACTAGCAACAGAAAAGAGAAAGAAATTAAAGGAATAAAGATAGGAAAAGAGAAAATAAAACTATCTCTGTTTGCTAATGACATGATGTTTTACTTAGAAAATCCTAGAAAATCAGCAAAGAGACTAATTGAGGCAATAGCTTCAGCACAGTTACAGGCTACAAAATAAATCCTAAATAATCAATAGCACTTCCATATAATAATAACAAAAGGGCTACTATAGAAAGGGAAACTCCATTCTAAATAATAACAAAATATATAAAGCATCTGGGGATTGACCTACCAAACCAAAGATTTGTAAAGAGTCAATTACAAAGTGCTCTTTAATGAAATGATAACTTAAATAGTTGGAAAAGTATGCAATGATCATGGCTAGGCTGGGTCAATATAATAAAAAAAGACAATATCATCAAAATTAATTTACACATTTATGCTAAACTCATCAAATTACCGAGGGGACACTTTACAGAACTTGATAAAATAATAACAAAATTTATTTGGAAAAACAAAAAAATGTAGACTATCAAGGGAAATGATTAAAGAAGTAAGGAGGAAGAAAGAATAGCATGTCTAGACCTCAAACTATACTATAAAGCAGCAATCATCAAAACCATCTGGTATTGGTTCAAGAAGAGAGAGTTCAATGGAACAGGCTAGACAAGAGGATTCAGAAACAATAGGGCTCATTAACATATTGCTTGATAAAATGGAAAACATGAATTACTTAGGGGAAAAAACTCCTTATTTTATAAAAACAACTGCTGGGAAAGCTGGAAAGCAGTCTGTCCAAAATTAGACTCAGACCAACCCCATACACCATATATAATGCATTATAAATGGATATACAACCTTAATATTAAAAAGCATACAAGGAAAATTAGAAGACAAACAATATATACTTCTCACAGCTATGGGTAGGAGATGTATTCTTAATCAAACAAGAATTAGAGGCAAAATAGATAAAGTTGATTATTTGGAAGTGAAAAGCTTCTGTACAGGCAAAATTAATGTACCTAAGATAAGAAGAAAGTTGTCCAGTGGGAAAAAGTCTCTGTGTCAAATTTCTCTGATCAGGGTTTGGTAGCCAAGATATAGAAACAATTAATGAATAAATATGCACACATGTAAAAATATTTATTTACTTTTAACATTTAAAAAAAAAGTCGAGTTCCAAATTTTCTCCCTCCCTCCAGTCCCTTCCCCACTCATTGAGAAGGCAAGCAATAAATCAATTGTATATGTGTAATCATACAAAACTTATTTCTGCATTAGCCATGTCACAAAAAAGAAAGAAAAATAAAGTGAAAAGATTATACTTCGATTTGCACTCATTGTCCATCAGTTCTGTATCTGGAGGGGGTTAGCATTTTCCATCATGAGTCCTTAGGAATTGCCTTGGATCATTGTATTGATCAAAGTAACTAAGTTTTTCACAGTTCGTCATCATTATCAGATTCCTATTACTGAGTATAATGTTCTCCTGGTACTGCTCACTTCACTCAGCATCAGTTCATATAAGTATTTCCAGGTTTTTCTGAAATCGGCCTGCTCATTATTTCTTACGGAAAGATAGTATTCCATCACAATCATATATTAGTACTTGTTCAGCCATTCCCCAATTGATGGGCATCCCCTCAATTTCCAATTCCTTGCCACCATGAAAAGAGCTACTATAAATATTTTTGTGCATATAGGTCCTCTTCATGTTTCTTTGATATTTTTGGATACAGATTCAGTTGTGGTATTGCTGGGTCAAAGACTAAGCACAATTTTATAGCCCTTTGGGTGTGATTCCAAATTGTTCTCCAGAATGGTTGGATCAGTTCACAACTTTACCAACTGTAGGTTGGTGTCCCTATTTTTCAACACCTCCTCCAGCATTTGTCATTTTCTTTTTCTGTCATATTAACCAATCTGATAGATGTGAGTTGATATCTCAAAGTTGTTTTCATTTACATTTCTCTAATCAATGGTGATTTAGAGCATTTTTTCATGTGATTATTGATTTCCTCTTCTGAAAACTGCCTGTTCACATCCTTTGATCATTTATCAACTGGGGAATGACTTTCATTCTTATAAATTTGACGCCATTCTCTATATATTTTAGAAATGAGGCTTTGATCAGAGACATTGGCTGTAAAAATGTCTCTGAGTGCCTGTGCTTAGCTGCTGTACCTGTCTCTCTGTTTAGGTTATAGTTGAGGCCTGGGACTAAACTATAACTATCCATGTACTTTGCATGGTAGTAACACTGTAAACATTTACCCGGCCAACTCCAAAGTATTCTAACACTGGAGGCAGCTAGGTGGCACAGTGAGTAGAGCACCAGCCGTGGAGTCAGAAGGACTTCAGTTCAAATCCTGCCTCAGATACTTAACACATTTACTAGTTGTGTGACCTTGGGCAAGTCACTTAACCCCAATTGCCCTGCCTCCCTCCCTCCAAAAACAAACAAAAAGACCCCACAAAGTATTCTAACACTACTTTCCTTAATCTCATGGCAATAAACTTTATTGAAGCATTTTGAAATGCACAAAAGGAAAGTAGGAAAATAGACAAAGGAAGCTTAGAAGGAAGCACAGAAAAGGACAGCTTTGAAAGTAACATAATAAATTAATTTTGTGCTTTTATAAATATTTAGTAGAAATTCGGTTTCACATACAATCTTTTCTATTCTACTTCATAAATGGAAATGTTCACAAATTTCAGAATAAAAATTGAAATTTTAAAAAAGCTACTTTATCCCTACTGTGCTGAGTTCTGCAGAATTTTAGTCTATGGCTTCCTTCTTTTTATTCTCAACTCTTTGAAATCTCATTTCCCCAAATCTAGGCTTTATGTCTCATTGTTCAGTCATGTCCAACTCTTTGTAATTCCATTTGGGTTTGATTGGTAAAGATGCTAGAGTGGTTTGCAATTTCCTTCTCCTGTTCATTTTACAGATGAGAAAATTGAGGCAAACAGGGTTAAAGTGACTCGCCCAGGGTCACACAGCTAGTAAGTGTCTGTCTGAGGCCGGATTTGAACCTAGGTCTTTCTGACTCCAGGGCCAGCACCCTATCCATCACGCCACGTAGCTGCCCACAACGGCCAGATTTTCTCTCTCCTCTTGGTCTGGGCACTCCCCCAAGGTCATCCTCATTGATCAGAAAGTTCAGAAGGAGTCACAAACAGGGCAATTTTGTTACTATAGGGTTAATAGAAATTAACACAATAGTTTCCATATGCAGTTCTCTATTTATTGAAATACCAAATCTCAAATTCGTCAAAAAAATATTTTGTGTAATCATCTATTTTAGAAGGAGAGCATTAAAAATTGCCAAGTTTTCTGATTACAGCAAAGTGAAAATATCCAGATAATTGAGGAAGTTGATTCATTGAAGACCCCCTACTCTATTTCAGTCAGTATAAATCAGTTTCATGTGGTTATAAATTCCCTATATTTGGCCCCAGAGCTGTGAGCTGCAGATGGTAAGATCACTTGAGTAATCATGGGAAGCTAGCTGGAGGCCCTTCGCCCTTGTTTTTCCCTGTTGTGGTGGTCAAACCCAGTGTGGCAGAGGTGACTCAACTATATGGAACGTCCCCTCAAATTATTTTTGTTCCTCTGGACCATTCTCTCTTGCCCATCTTATGATTACCCTATGACCACATAGTTAGTGGAGATAGTCCTTGCTTTGCCCAACTTGTGACCCCGCTGATATATTGTTTTGCTTATTTCAGCCTATAGGTCATGTGTCAACCAATGAAATTATTCTGTTTCTGATAGAACTGTTTTTGAATGTTTATATATCTAACCCTATAAAAATAGGGCCCTGGAAGGAGGGAGCATCTCAGTTAGTGAGGAAGATCTGAGACCCGCTTCATTAGAGGGAACCATGGGCCCTTTAATAAAGTGCCATTGGCTCGGAGCTTTGCCTCAGTTTCTCTTATTGTAGGTGGGATAATTTTTATCCCCATATAATCAAAGTCACCCCACCCCCACCCCACTCCCATAACAGTTAAATCATGCCTCTATGCCAAGATTTGTGATCTAGTTCCCAAACTCATCTGTCTCTCCTTTATGTTCCGGGGTTCTATAGAATACTACAGCAACACAACGATAACAACAGCAATACAAATAATAATAAAAAAAATTTCTGCTTTTGTTGTTCTTTACCCAAATCTTTATGCTTCCTTTCTCCGGTTTCCAGATTTCCTTATAAGAATATATCTTCTTCATATAAAAGACGTTAGTCTCTTGGGGCAGCTAGACGGTGCAGTGAGTGAAGTCAGGAGAACCTGGGTTCAAATCCCATCTTAGACACTTGACACTAGCTGTGTGACCTTGGGCAAGTCACTTAACTCCAATTTCCCTGCCTTCCCCCCTCAAAAAAATTAAAAAAAAACCACTAGTCTCCATCTGTTCTCACATCCTTGAGAAAGCTTATGATTCTGCCGTCACAGGTCTCTAAAATGTACTCTATCCTCTACTGTCATCTGGACAATTATCGTGCTCCAACAGATCTGGACTGCAGCATAGAAAGCCATGTATCCCACTCTGAAGATTCCTAAGTTTTTGCTGAGTCGTTTCTTTGGAAGGACCTTCCTATGCAATCAGTTTCAGAATTCTTTCTATCAAGTTTATGTCTAATGAGTTGTTTTCTGTAATCAAGGGGTAATGCTTTCCCACATCTTTGCTGTTTTTTAAAATGTAATCAAATTATCTAGAAATTGGGTTTAAATTTTAATAGATTTCCTTTGACTTATAAAGGAAAGTTATAATTCTCATGAAAAGTTTTATCAAATGCCTTTTTGTAAATGAAAAGAAAAAGATTTTCAGTAGATCAATCAAACATTTATTGAGCCACCACCTACTGCATGCCAGGCATAGTGCTAGGCACTGGGAATGTAAACACTGAAGCAGTCTCTGCCCTCAGTGGATTTAGTCACAGAACAAGAAAACTGGGCACTGATTGCTACTTATCAATAGAGTCGGGTGTTAAATGCCTCTCCCTTTTCGAGGTCCCATCCTGGATGAGAGCCTACCCCCGTCACGGTATTTCTCTTTTGTTCATTAGTATTATGTGATGGATCTAGGAAAGCAAGCACATTCGGTTCAGTCCCTGTTTCAACAATCTGGCTAGCAGCTACTGTGGGGGTGAAAAACCAACAACCACCAGCTCACAGAATGCTGCAAGCCCGGGTTCTTTTGATCTGCTTTACTGAGGAAAGCAACGTTAAAGGGTTAACTATCTTAATTTAATCCAGCATACAAATATCATTCACTCAGCTCAGGGGGAGAAGCCAGCACCCTGAGCTTCAGAGCAAATACAAACAAATTACAAACATCAACAGATAGACCTTGTCTGATTCAAATCTCAATGCATAGTTACCAGAGTTAAACAAAGTCCAAACATCCGGGTTTACAAGCTGGAGGGCTTGTTAACTACAGCTGCCCAGAGTCTCCACATCAGCACACCACCAAGAGTGAGAGCCCTAAGCAAATAGCTCTGTCTTTTCTTTTTATGTACTCTTTAGCCATCATCAAAAGTCATCTGAGTGACCAGAACTTAAGCTCTTATTATGCACTCTGGTCTTAGCAACTCCCCTTAAGACCCTGGGGTCTTCATGCCCACATCGGCTTAGCACCTAGTAGCTAGGGGTTTTGGGCCTACTTGGGAGCGAAGATATAATCAGACCTCCCTTCATTGGCCCCCACCTGGAGCCCCACCTTAGTTACCAATGCAGTCCTTTCACTGTTCACTGGAGCTGTGATATCATAGTAGTAGGTCCTTCTTTCAATGCTATACATTGTAACTCCTCCATGAATTCTTGGCCTGTGCAGCTTTTGTCCATCATGCCTCAGAACTGTTTCACAGAAGGCCTAGAGAACATTCCGGAAGCTGTTCCGCTATATCTCTTGACATTATCTGGGTAGCACTGGAGGCTCTCTTGTTTATCACTCATTGATCCTTAGCAAAAAGAACCCAAGCTTCTTTCATAGTATCTTTTACACCTTTTTTGAGGATGGTTGACCATCCATCATATGCTGTAGCCTTATACACATGCCATTTGTTTCTCCATGTCTCCTGCTTTTTGGGTGACGTGCAATTTGGATTTCATAGAGACTCTGGTGGGCAGCTAGGTGGAGCCATAGTGCACAGAGCACTGGGCCTGGAGTCAGGAAGACTTTTCTTTCTGAATTCAAATCTAGGTTCAGACACTTTGTAGCTGTGTGACCCTGGACAAGTCACTTAACCCTGTTTGCCTCAATTTCCTCAACTGCAAAATGAGCTGGAGAAGAAAATGGCAAACCACTCCAGTATCTTTGCCAAGAAAACATGAAATGGGGTCATGAAGGGTCAGATACAATTGAAACAACTGAAGAACAACAAGCTCATATTCATATAAAGGAAAAACATACCAAGTTATTGGGTTTTTCTTAAAATCTGAAGAGAAACTCGAAAAATAGGATTTCTTACTACATTATAACACTAATTCTTATCACTGGCTCAGAAAAGCTGATTATTTTACTCCAGATCAAAGCAATTATACTTATAATTATACAATTACACTTATACTTTGCTTTTACAATTGGCAAAATTGAGAGACTCCTGGACTTAAAGCTATAAAGACCCAGGTCTGACTTCTGATGGTTATTATTGTTGTTGGTCCTTCTTGCTCAAAACTGGACCAAAATGACATCACAAGGTCGAGATCAATGTACAGTGTGTCCAGCTATGGCTGATCAGACCACTATGAGCTCAGAAGGCTCTTTCACAGCTTGGGCACAAATAGTCCATATGAACATTTGGGAGGGAAATGCTTCTCAGTTTGTACATCTCATGTTTCCTTTGAGCTAATTCAATTCTGCTTTGCTCATAGAGCACAGCACCTTCTCTGATGTGGGCACTATGCTAGGTGGTCCTGTGCCAGTGTCTCCCAGGTCTCATAATCAATACCAGAGTTCTTCAGAGATACCTTGAGAGTGTTCTTGCATCACTTCTGACCACCATGTGAGCACTTGTCTTGTGTAAGTTCTTCATAAAATAGTCTTTTGGGTAAATGTACATTTGGCATTCAGGCTACATGGCCAGCCCATCAGACTTGTGTTCTCTGAAGCAGAGTTTGAATGCTTGGCAGTTTACTTCGAGTAGGGACCTCAGTGTCTGGTAGCTTATCCTGCCAGGTGACCTTCAGAATCTTCCTAAAACAATTCAAATGGGTACAATTCAGTTTCCTGGCGTGGCACTGGTAGACTGTCCAGGTTTCACAGGCATACAACAGTGAGGTCCACACCACAGCTCTGTAGACCTCCAGTGTGGTAGTCAGTCTAACACCTCTTATCGCCCATACTTTCCTTCAGATCCTTCCAAAGACTGAGCTAGCTCTGACAATGTGAGCATCAGCCTCATTATCAATGTGTGCATCCCTGGAAAGTGCACTACCAAGGTAAGTGAACTTCTCCACAGCATTCAAAACTTCTCCACCCGCTGTAGCCAATGATTCCACATGTGGATGGTGTGATGCTGGCTGGTGAAGAAACTGTTTTCTTGGTATGAATTGTTAGGCCAAAATTAGCACAAACTTCAGAGAATCAATCCATACTCTGTCGCATCTCAGCCTCAGAGGCTGCATCGAGTGCACAATCATCTGCAAACAGAAAATCATGTACCAACACTCCCTCCGCTTTAGTCTTGGCTTGTAGCCTTATCAAGTTAAATAATTTACTATCAGTGCAGTAGCTGACCTTAATGGCGTTTTTGACCTTGTTGAAGGCTTCCGATAAAATGGCTGAAAACATAATGCTAAAAAGCATGGGAGCAAACACACATCCCTGCTTCACTCTTTTGGTGACTGGGAAACTGCAAGAGTATCACCCATTATCCAGAACCTGTGGAAGCATGAAACTACTGTACAATGTTAATGGTCTTCTCTGGGCAACCAAATTAGGCCACGATCTTTCACAAGCCCTCACGACCAACAGTATCAAAGGCCTTGGTCAGGTCTACAAACGTCGTGTACAGACAGACCTCTGTTCTGCTCTTGGCATTTCTCCTGGAGTCGTCAGGCACCAAACGCCCTATCAGCTATTCCTTGGACCTTTCTGAAGCCACACTGGCTCTCAGGTAGATGACCATCTTCCAGGTGAAGGATCAGCCTATTAAGGAGGACTCTGGCAAGAATCTTGCCAGCAATAACTAAGAGAGAGGACTCCCTGTGATTTTTACAAGACAATCTATTTCCTTTACCTTTATAGAGATGAACAATAGAGGCATACTTGAACTCCTAGGGGATAATCTCCTTTTGCTATATAACCTGGAAGATTTCAGTTAGCTTTTGTATGAGCAACGGACCCCCTTCCTTGTAAATCTCAGCTGTAACTGAATCAGCACTAGGTGCTTTGCCACATGAAAGGCACCTAATGGCATTCAAAACCTCTTCTTCAGTTGGAACCTCAGGTAGGGAGGGATTTGACTTAAATCCAAGGTAAAGATCAATGGCCTCAGCATTGATTGATGATGGCATGCTGAAAACACTATGGAAGTGTTCAGCCCATCTCTCCAGGATCACGTTCTTATCACTGATCAATGTGGTTCCATCAGCACTGAGTAGTTGAGATGCACCATGGGTCTTTGACCCATAAATAGCCTTCAGGGCATTGTAAAAATACTTTGAATTATAAGCAAAAAGGACCTATTTGTACAAAAATATTTATAACAGCTCTTTTTGTGGTGACTAAGAACTGGAAATCAAAAGGATGCCCATCACCTAGGGAGTGCCTAAATAAGCTGGGGTATATGATTATAATGGAATATTATCGTGTTATAAGAAATGACAAGCAGGATGATTTCAGAAAAACCTGGAAAGACTTACAAGAAGTGATGCATGGTGAAATGAACAGAACCAAGAGAATGTTGTACACAGTAACAGCAATATTGCTCAATGAGGAACTGTGAATGACTTAGCTATTCTCAGCAATATAATGATCAAAGATAATCCCAAAGGACTAATTATAATGCATACTATTTGAATCCAGAGAAATAACTGATGTTGGTTGAATATAGACTGAAGCATACCATTTTTTACTTTCTTTTTCTCTTGTATTCAAGTCTTCTTGTACAAAATGATTAATATGGAAATGTTATTCATAACTGCACATGTATAACCTATATCAGATTGCTTACCATCTAAGGAAGGGGGGAGAGGAGAAAGGGAGGAATAGAATTTGGAATTCAAAACTTTAAATAAAAATGTTTAAAAATTGAAAAACAAAGTAAATACCATTACCATAGAAAAAATGCTTTGGATTGTTACTATCAACATAAAAAGGAATTTCCTCTGCCTTCTTACTGAGCCAAGAATCCTGCATCTCTCTAGGCTTAGATTGCACTTTACTTTTTTAAGCAGAATGTTTTTTCCAATTATCTGTCAAAATAATTTTTACCATTCTTTTTTTTAGCATTCATTTTTACAAGATTTTAAGATCCAAATTTTCTTCTCTCCCTTTCTCTTACCACGCCCCCCCTCCTAAAATGGTAGGCAATTTGATATAGGTTATGTATGTCACACTTTACTTTTGACGGAGTTAAATACTGCCCTTTTTTTAGAGACAGATGAATCATTGTGTTGGTAAACCCTGTAGAGTTCTCATTTTTCATTAGTAGCTTCTGAATTCTCCATTATTTTCAGCAGATTAATCCTGATGTTTGTGAGTATTCTGGCCCATATGAATAAATGCAGTGCTGTATACTAAAACTCTGCAAGCTGCCCACTCCTTTTCTGCTCCAATGTTGCCACCAGTATATTGGCTCAGCTTTCTGTCCTAGCCAGTAACAAACTGTTAACACACAGTAAAGCACTCTAATCCATTGATGTTGTGTTTTCTGATAACTGTTATGCCTCGGGGCCACTGCATTTGTTGGATGCAAATGTTTAGCTTGGAAAGGATAAGGCTATGATCAGTCCGGCACTCTGTGCTACACATCACCTTCATCACTCTCACATCTTGTCTGTTTCTCCTCCTTACAATGACATAGTCCATTACATGCCAATGTTTGCTGTGAGGGTGCATCCACAAAGTTTTATTGTATTTAGGTAAACAGAAGACGGTGTTGGTGATGAGAAGGTCACAAGACGCGCAAGTCTTCAGTAAGAAGTGACCATTGAGGAGGGGCGGAGCCAAGATGGTGGATGGAAAGCAGGGATTTGTGTGAGCTCCCCCCAAGGTCCTCCAAAAACCTAAAAAAAAGGGCTCTGAACAAATTCTAGAGCTGCAGAACACACGGAATAGCAAAGGGAAGCAGGGCTCCAGCCGAGGACAGCCTGGATGGTCGCTGGGTAAGGTCTATTGTATGGAGCTGGGAGCAGAGCTGAGTGGAGCAGAGCCCAAAGTGAGCCGCGCCTGGACCAATCAGACCAGGAGGTGGGTGGAATAGGCCCTAGCACCCTGAATCAGTGACCTGTGGCAGTTAACAGACTTCTCAACCCATAAACACCAAAAACAACAGAGAAGGTTAGTGGGAAAAGCTGCTGGGATAGAGTGAAAGGAGTTTGTGGTTCTGTCACTGCCTCAGGGGCAGCAGAGGTGGGGCACCTCTGAGGACAGAACTACAGCTGCAGTTGCTTCCTGCCCCAGGCCCACCTGGTGGGAGGAATTAAGTGGCTGATCAGAGTGGAAGTGCAGAACCTGCTTCAGATCTGAGTCGCTATCCTGGCGGGTGGTTCTTGGGGAAGGAGGACTGTGGCAGAGCTTGCTGTGTAGAAATAGCTCTGAAAACAACAGAGCAACCCCTCAAGTTTGGGATAAGTACTTTCTTCTCTACAAGCAGTCATAACCCGCTGAAAAACTCAAGGGCTGGGAACATGGCCAGGCAGCGAAAATGCTCTCAGATTCAGACTCAGACTTTGGAATCTTTCTTTGGTGACAAAGAAAACCAAAACATAGAGCCAGAAGAAGTCAACAAAGTCAAAGAGCCTACATCAAAAGTCTCCAAGAAAAACACTAAGTGCTCTCAGGCCATGGAAGAGTTCAAAAAGGATTTGGAAAAGCAAGTTAGAGAAGTAGAGGAAAAACTGAGAAGAGAAATGAGAGTGATGCCAGAAAAACATGAAAAACAAGTCAATGACTTGCTAAAGGAGACCCAAAAAATACTGAAGAAAATAACACCTTAAAAATAGACTAAATCGAAGATGGCAGCTGGAAAGCAGGGACTAGCATGAGCTCCCTGCCAAGTCCCCCCAAAAACTTCAAAAAATGGTTCTGAACCAATTCTAGAACTGCAGAACCCACAAAACAGCAGAGGGAAGCAGGGCTCTAGCCCAGGACAG
>CM053628.1:55273965-55293981 GCA_028646595.1 Phalanger gymnotis | reverse complement strand
AAATAAATTTAAGGAGTGAAAGAGGAATATATTGAGAAAGGGAGAAAGGGAGAGATAGAATGGGATAAATTGTCTCACATAAAAGTGGCAAGAAAAAGCAGTTCTGTGGGAAGGGAAGGGGGGCAGGTGAGGGGGAATGAGTGAATCTTACTCTCATCGAATTCAACTTGAGGAGGGAACAACGGACACACTCAGTTGGGTATCTTACTCCACAGGAAAGTAAGGGGAAGGGAATAAAAAGGGGGGATGATAGAAGGGAGGGCAGATAAGGGGAGGAGGTAATCAGAAGCAAACACTTTTGAAAAGAGACAGGGTCAAGGGAGAAAACTGAATAAAGGGGGACAGGATAGGATGGAAGGAAATATATTTAGCCTTTCATGACATGAGCATTGTGGAAGTGTTTTACATAATGATACATGTGTGATCTATGTTCAATTGATTGCCTTCCTAGGGAGGGTAGGTAGGAAGGGAAGAGGGGAGAGAATTTGGAACTCAAAGTTTTAAAAGCAGATGCTCAAAAAAAACTTATTTTTTGCATGCAGCTGGGAAACAAGATATATGGGGAATGGAGCATAGAAATCTATCCTCCCATACAAGAAAGTAAAGGGAAAGGGGATGGGGGGGAGTGGGATGACAGAAGGGAGGGCTGACTAGGGAACGAGGCAATCAGAATATATGCCATCTTGGAATGGAAGGGAGGGTAGAAATGGGGAGAAAATTTGCAACTCAAAATCTTGTGGAAATCAATCTTGAAAACTAAAATATTAAATAAAAATGATAAAAAAATTAAAAAAAACCTTTTCAATGGCTTTTCTCTACTATTTACCAAATAATGTTTATATTTCTCTGCCTTGGATTTTATGCTTCTGTGACTGTTATTACATTTGTTGCAATGAACCACTTAAACCTTGAGGGTTAATGTTTGTGATTAAAAATAATAAAAGCATATTCAGTAACTCTCAGGTCAAAGAAGCCAAAGATGGTAAAAGCAGACAAGAAGATAAAATCAGCCTACAAGGAGATAAAATTAATTATCCATGAAGTTCCCGATGAACTCCCAGCCAATGCCCTACAGTTGTTTTTTTAATCTATATCTCCATCTCTCTCTCTCTCTCTCTCTCCCTCTCTTTCTCCATATATTCTTAAGCTCTGAGATTTTAGTCTAAGAAAGACAAACGAATTAGGTTGGGTCTATGTTTTTCATTTCACTCAAGTGGGTGGCATGCATATGCATTGAAACTAAGTTTGGAACAGAGAGCCCCAATTTGGGGGGTTAGGGTACACAGTTTATATGCCCTTAGAAGAGTAGATGTTCCCAAGGGGTGCCAATCAACTCGGGTTGGTTAAAACAATGGGAAGTGGGCTGTATTAAAATGAGGGTCTTGGGGTACCTGACTTAGGTCACCTAAATCTTGGTCAAAGAGACATCAATTTCCATATCACCCGTCTTGACAATAAGGAGAATCAACATTCTCCCAGACCTGTCTGGGCAACGCAATACCCCAAACTTAGAGTTTCTTTTATTATCTGATTAGATCTGGGCCTGGGTTAAGTCTTCAAGAAAGATTTCCCACACTGATTGATTTCTGGATAAGGAAGTAGCTTGGGTTAGGGGTTTACAATGATAAGGAGACTGAATGTAATCTCATTATCAGTAACGTCTTTCTGAAGAAAAAACTGAACTTTGGAAGAGGGGAGGTGGGGGGAAGCTTGAGTCTCCAAGATAATAATTATTAAAAATCATTTCTCTCTCTCTCTCTGTATATATGTGTATATATACATATATGTATATATATATACACACATACATATACATAAGTGTGTGTATACACACACACATATACACACACATACACACACATATATATATGTCTGTTGAAAGGAAAATTCTTCATTTGGTCTTTCACCCTGATTAATGAGGCAAAATCAGGACCAAGATAATTAAAAGGAGTTTATTATAAGACTGTCAAGGTGCCAATGCCTTGACAGGTTGATTGCTGAAGATCAGCAGTGGCTTCAGCATGGTAACTTCAAGACAATCCAGATGGGACCTCCTCAGCAGAAGTGGTTGGCCCTTGAATCTTATTTCCTCCCCAACGTATCAAGAACAATTTGCAAGTAGGAGCACAAAGGTCACAGGTAGGGAATGATTTGGCTATGTGACCAATATTAGGGGACTGAGTGATCCCTCCTTGAACACTGATTGACAAGCAGGACTGGGAACAACGGGATACTGAGTCAACATAACTTTTAATATATGTCTTGTTCAAAGCTCTCACAGTGGTTTCCGTGTCAATCTGCTGTAAGGCAAAGTTAACACAAACAGTCCTAGGTCTGCTTCACAGGATCTTTCCTCTCAATAGCCTTAGCTGTTTGTGTCTTGGCCCACAATAGTCTACTTTGTGACAATTGGTAGCCAATAATCTGAGTGACCAGGATTAAAAATTTCAGCTTTATGTAACAACTCCCATCCCTTCATCTTGACAGCAAAGCTGAGGGGTCTCTGTCAAAATGGAAACAAAAGGTCCTGCATAAATCTACCCTTGTCGCCTGCCTGCCCAGCTGGCATGAAGAATATGGATTCACAAAAGAAATAAATTCATGCAGTTGTTATTTTTAATAATAAAATGATCTTGAGTCATTTCAAAGAGCCATAAATATGAGATTTATAAGGCAAAGAGTTGCAACTGAAAAATGTAATATGGTACAAAAATAAAACCCACAGTATTTTCCCAACTTCTTCTAGAGTCAAATTTACAAATCCTCTGAAATACAAAGAAATTATTTAAAAAGCCTTCAATAAAGAATATCTTTCTCCTCCCCAAAAAGTAGAAGAAAAAAACCACCATACTTTGTTATATAATTGCTATATCGATGTGGTCATAACATGTAGAAATGAAAGTAGAAGGAAGAAATATTTCTTCCAGACTCATTGTTAGAGAATTCAAATTCAAGCTATTACATGTGTTCCCCATAAATCATTTAATTCCACTCTGAACCTGAAAACAATGTGTTCTTAGTTATAGATTTCTTGAGTGATTTCTGTATTTCTGCCAAGATCCACACTTTTAATCTACTATAAATTCAATATGCTGCCTCACTAAAAGTAGGTCATGAAAATCAAATGTTAAAATATGCCCTGCTATCACTTCAGTATCAGGGATCCAAACATTATGTCAGCCCAGTAGGTGTTCAAAAAATTCGAGAATGCAGTTATTACAGAAACTACTAATAAAGTGCTAAGTTATGTGAATCTTATATATCATTGCTGCATATTATCATTCTGGTCTATGCTGTACTTTTGGTACCATTTGGATACCCTTTTCCCAGATCTTTGGCCATTTCTAAGACTTTGATTCCTGACCTGAAGGGGTGAATTTGGATTGAGGTACACCTTAGCCCTAAGGGGGCTAAACCACAACCACTTTAAAATGTGCACTGCAAATCTTTGTTGTCTAGAAACCAAGAGCACCCTGGTATTTGCCTTCTTGCCTATGTAGCAGGCACTTAATAAATGATAGTTGAATTTAACTTACTCTGTGATACACTGCTTCTAAGACTATATGGACTATGTTGAGAAGAAACATGGAGGATTTAAAATGACCCATTTGCAAAACCTGTGTCTTTGGTCATTCCCCAAATTGACTCAGATTTCCAGAGATTCTTCATATTCAGTCTAGACAAAAGAAATTCTATATTGATTATAGAACATTTTACTGCAATGCACTTTGATATAAAACTAAGTTAACTTCAAAATGGTCAATTTTTAGGTCTCTGAAATTTGCCACATTCAAATTCTGGAAAATTTGCTATTTGTCACCCTGAGGGACATCAATGACATAAATCACCTAAAACAACCCAGTAACATTTAAATTTGGTTCAGAGCTTATAGGTAAAAGTGAGGAATTGAAGGCCACAAGTTTGAGATAACTGGAATACAATTAATCATACTTTATCGGGTATTAGTGATTGCTCGATTTCCCCCAAAGTTAGGATGTGGCACCTATCCTAAATGAATACTTTGAATGTACAATGAACTTTTGGTTCATTGAGACAATGATAAGCAACTACAAATATCTCCAAAGTTCTGCGAAACTTAATGTCAATAATTTTGCAAACAATAAATTGAGTAGCTAAGAATTCCAATGAAATATTTCCTGAGTAAGC
The DNA here is from genome assembly GCA_028646595.1 of Phalanger gymnotis. Taxonomy (NCBI): domain Eukaryota; kingdom Metazoa; phylum Chordata; class Mammalia; order Diprotodontia; family Phalangeridae; genus Phalanger; species Phalanger gymnotis. Next base: position 55,289,814 of record CM053628.1, on the reverse strand, counting down.
CCCAAGACTCAGAAAACAATGCATAGGTTAGTAGATGAACTGGAACCCATTGCCCCCAGTTTATGCCCATAAAATATTAGTTTGATGAATTAGTAGTTTGGTTCATCATAGGATGAGAACTCTCTTTTCTCATCAGCAGATAAGTATGTCCTCTTCTCATGTCCCAAAGTTGCTAACATCATAAGCACATCGTTTACTGGCAGAATTGTTAATATAGCAATTTGTTCTATTTAGCTAAAATCTAGATCCTTAGTGTTTGGGATTCCTCTTTATTCAGCCTGCAGAATAGAAATAGAGACTTCTTGCCAAACAGTGGAGACCATTCATAGGAACTGATAAAATATTATTTTTTGACATTTCACAAATACATTTTCTGGAGTGATTGTTTACTACTGTATCAACTAATTAAAGTAGATTAAGAACTCTCCTATTTTCCCCAAGTCTGTTTTTCTGGCTGTCACTGTTTGCATTTATAACTTTATAGTTGGGAATCTCATCAAAATTTAAAATAACCTTAACATGAAATAAGAAATTATCATAAGGTTGCAATTTTGCATAGGGTTACTTGTTTCAAGAAAAAAGTTAGAAAAATTATTTTGAATTTTCAAGGTTTCAAATTTATATATAGACTGAGATATATTTTTCTTATTAAAACACAGACTTTGGAAAGATCATTGATGTTTCACAGTAGATATCATGTCATTGCTAATACTGCAGAATCGAATCCCTTGCCAAATTCTTCTAATAAACACCTTTACTATCTTAGATGCCATTTTTCCCTCACTGAAGTTCATGTACCAACCAATTTTCATCTCTTGAATGAATTTCTTCCTCATTTTTTCCTTGTCCCTTACAACTATATAACTGTTGTCTAGCATACCAACTCTATGTGTATTGATCCATAGATTATTCTGAAATGCACTTGCCAATTAAATATCACATTCTTTTTAATATAATGTCCAAGTAATTGAGTAATAAGTGGAGACTCATTTAAGAAGTTAAAAAGTAACAATGACCAAGCAAAAGCATGCAGAGGTAGGCAGTGAAGAAAAAATGAGCAGAATGAATTATTTGCCTTTTAAGTGTAGATTGAAAGAGAAACTTCAGATCACTTTTATTGGCATCAAATAGGAGGGATCCATTCTTGACGTGATAAAATCGAGAGGCCCCCTGAAGGACCAATAGATAAAGTATTCAAGAGAGCAAAAGGTTCAAAGCTGTGAAAAAAAAAGAACAAAGGTATTAAAAATGTTCTCTTGTTCAATATTTGGGGGTATCAATAAGATTTGAGGGTTGTTTTTTTCCATCCCTGGCTTCTCTAAATCCGAGAATGAACTACCACGATAGAATTTAAGGCATCATGGTCATTTCGTATCAACATGCACTAAAATAGTATTCATATTTTATTTAAACCCAGGGACAAAAACTGCTTAAAAGAGTTGGAAGCAGATTGACAGAAGGTCAAATCCGAGTTACTGCAGCTGAGTCATAAAACGTCCATCCCTTAGGCACTGGTACTGTAGTCACAGAGTCTTCATGTACAACCCTTACCAATGACAGTCTTCTTGTTCTATGTGCTTGGTCTAACACTTGATTCTCTCAATATGCTTGCTTGAGTAAGGGTAAGTACTAGAGTACTTACTAGTAGTTAGAACTGTTGGTACAAAGACCTGTGCAGGTGAGATTTCAGGCAGTGTAGCTCTGACTGTCATGAATGTTGAATGGAAAAATATCTGTCCATTCATCAGTGGGCAGATTCTATAAATATTTGAGGGAGGGAGTGCTGTGCAAGGTCACCAGCCTCACTTTCTCCTCCAGAGCCATCTGGATCCAGTGACCAGATATTCATCAGGATGACTGGCGATGGCCCGGATGCAATGAGAGACCCTGGCCCTTTTAGGCTCAGGCCTTTTAATGCACTCACTTAGGCCATTGTAGTAGGAAGGCCGAATTTACGATCTCAAAAAGGATCATATAAATATCTGAATGGTTCGAAATCGTTGGGTATACAGAATTCTCCAAGCAGAAGGCATCCAAAATTTTACTCAGGGCCCAGAGCAACAAATTAGCGAACCAACCTCCCCATTCCAGTATTGTGAACACAAGCCTCCAGGCCCAGTAGGCCCGCCTCACAAGAGTAGCCAGGAGGCCACAGAAAAATAAGATGGCATAAATCATATTCACTGGCCTCAAGACCTCACGCTTGAACTCCTGGGTTTTTGAGGCATCCTGCCTCCACGACTGGAGACCAGAGTCCAGAGACCCATTGGTTCGTGAATTGGCTCCTCTTAAGTCCTTAATCTACACCCACACAGGTTTCACACCTGATAGGGCTTTGGGCCTGGGGCTTAGCATTTAACAGGTGAAAGTACTTTCACCGTAAACAAAAGCCAAACTCCTCAAGTGCACCCGTTAAACTAAGCCCATTTTGCCTTACTGGCACAGCCATTCAGTGAATAGGCCTCTTTAAGAAGTGAGTCAAGGGATTCCCACTTTAATTAGAAAAAAAAGAAAATAATCAAGCTGGAAGGGTAAGACTCTCAGGGTTGCTATTACAAAGAGAAACAGTTACCATGGACATTTGCTCTAAGGCAGGAGGGCCCAAAATACAGCCATTAAGTGGAACTTGGGCAGGGATCTATTGTGGTCCAATCTATGAGCTTCACAAAGTCAACTGCAAGTCATGTCATCATTTCCCTGATGTCTTGGTCCTCTTCGAAAACAAAGGACAAACACAACCTGCAAGTAGACGGAACTGCCTGAAAGGGGGACCCAGGTAGTTTGGGTAACTCACCTCATCCTCTCCCTCTCCTTCTCCTTTTCCTTCACCTCTCCAGAGGAAGGTAAATTTGATGGTCAGAAGCTGCCCACTTAACTTGGGATTTACTGGCTAGGTTTCTTTCTTTCCCTTCCTTCCTTCCTTCCTTCCTTCCTTCCTTCCTTCCTTCCTTCCTTCCTTCCTTCCTTCCTTCCCTCTCTCTCTGTGTGTCTCTGTCTCTGTCTCTCTGTCTCTCTCTCTCTCTCTCCCTTAAACACAGTTCACTCTGAAGTTCATAGATAGGTCCCTGCCCAAGCTCCACTTAATGGCTGTATTTTGGGCCCTGCAGCCTTGGAATGAATGTCCAAGGCAACTGTTTCTCTTTGGAACAGCATCCCTGAGGGTCTTTCCCTCCCTGATTGAGTTTTTTTTTAAATCTCTTTTTCCTAATTAAAGGGGCCATCCCTTGACTCACTGAATGGGCATTACCTCACTCTAAGTGAGTACATGAAAAGGCCTTAGCCTAAAAGGGCCAGGGTCTCCCGTTGCATCCTGGGTCATCTCCAGTCATCCTGGCAAATATCTGTCCACTGGACCCAGATGGCTGTAATAGTAATTAAGTTGGTACTTTTTGCTGTTGACCGTTAATGATTCTGGCCTTTGTTTGAACGGGGCAGATAAAGTGGGGTGTTTTTGTATTTCTCAGCACTGAAACAATTGGGAGTCATTGATTGATTTGTATCTGATGTGATATTGGGGGTGGGGAACTTTTCCACGCCCAGCCTGGGTGAGGTCCGGGGCCCTTGGGGCCCTGAACAGGATGTATAAACGCAGAGGTTAGCGTTCTCTCTGGGAGCTCTGTGCCACAGCAGGAGTGGAGTGTGACCCTGGGCCAACCCTTGTAATGAGCTCCCTGGCTGAACACTCAGATGTTGAATAGTATTTGCTCTGAAGCTCAGGGTGCTGGCTTCCCGCCCCCCCCCCAGCTGAGTGAATGATATTTGTATGCTGGATTAAAGTAAGATTGTTAACCCCTTAACGTTGCTTTCCTCAGTAAGCAGATCAAAAAGACCTGGGCTTGTAGTGTTCTGTGAGCTAGTTGTTGTTGGTTTTACACCCCCACAGCAGCTGCTAGCCGGATTGTTGATACAATGTGTGGCTGGTGACCTTGCATAGCCCTCTCTTGCTCAAATCCAAGTTAACTGTAAATCATGTCATCATTTCCCTGATGTCATGGTACTCTTCAAAAATGAAGGACAAACACAACAACAACCTGTGGACTCTATAAATATAATTACTAGGGATAGCCTCCTTCTACTCCCACATATTGCTCCTGTAAAATTGGACATTTCGACTCACTGAAGTTATTCAGAATACTGGAATATTTTTGATTAAGAGGATAGATTTTAAATTCATCAGGTTGTTGGGAGTGTCAAATGATATAGCACGTGCAAAGCTCTTTGCAAACGTTAAAGAGCTATATGCATGTAACATTTGTAACTATTATGCATTCAACACCAACCTGAACAGGGCTCTGCAACACCCAACCAAGCTTCTCTTCCCTTTTGATTAAGTAACTCGCCTAACACCTTGGAGATAATAACTTGCAGAATTGGGTCTTTCAGGTTGTTAACTCTTTAAAATGAGGCATTCTTTGAATTTTGAAAGGACAAAGCTGCATGAAGTATCTGGCTATTAAATATAAACATAATAACTACCTTAGATTCACAATAAATGCTAGTTTAATGTACGTCCTCTTACTTTTTACAATTTTTATAACCTGTTCTTTTTTATAATAAACACAAACTTTGATACCTTAAACTAATATAAACACTTTCTTTATAAAATATTCTCGTTTATGATCCTGCAAAGAATCCCAGTAGCCTTAGGTGGTTTCTACTTTCTAAAAAGAAAAGCGTATCTTTTATTCAAGTAAAATACTATTAAAAATTGTTACTTATTTTTTAAAAACGTATAATCTTCACCCATCTCTACCTATTGTGTTTATTTATCCTTAAATATCCTTCATTCTTGGCCCAATGCAACTTCTGTCATGAAGTTTTACCATTTCTTCACAACTAGATGTTATCTCTTCCTCCTCTGAAACCTCTTCATTTTATGTAGCATGATGCAATGACATGGTGTGCTCAGGAGGTGGTATCAAAAAGACCCATTTGAATCCTGCCTTTGAGATTTACCAACTACGTGACCATAGACAAATCACCCAATCCCACTGCTTATCATTTTCTTTGCCTGGAAAATGGGAATAACATCATGCGCTTCCTGTGAGAATCAAAAGTGATGATGTATGTAAAGTACTTTGAAAACTCTAGAGTGACCTACAAATATTGGTGATCATAATTTCTTTTGCCTGAAGGACTTGACTTTGTAATGTCTTTAGTACAGAATATTTTCAGTGTACTGAAGTTGGGGGGGGGGAATGGAGAGAATAGAATAAAGTCTTGTAAATAGCTAATTTTCCATGTCACCGTTACCTCTAGCACTTCAAAATACTCAACAAAATGAAACCCTTAAAACACATAATCATGTTCCAGGGGCAGTCTATTTTGTTTCTCTGATAATCATACTGTTGAAATTTGACCCACACATCCCTTGGCTAGTGAGAAATTGCTGTCTTTGTACACACAGCTTCATTAAAAACAAGTTAATTTGCCTAGAGGTTTTTTAATAATATTTCTTATGGCAGAAATCTAGAGAGTAAAATGGAAATTGCGAATTTAGGGAGCATCTGAACAAGGTAAAAATAAGAAGGAATCTTTATAAGCATTTAAATAATTCTAGTTCTTATAAAAAAAATCTGGTTTCTGGAAAACCAAAAACGGACACATATATAGCATGTATATAGTATTGAGATGTTACCTTCAGACCTTCAGAGCAGTATTTCGTGGCTAGAGTGTCGAACTTTAGAGTCAGGAAGATTTGAGTTCAAATCTTGCCTTAGATACTAAGTAGCTTAAAGTACTTAACCTATCAGGGCCTTGGTTTTCACATCTGCAAACTGGAAGTTAGATCAATGAGCTTTACAGCTCTAGTTCTAAATCTATGATCCCAAGATTACCTCTTTTATTGATGTGTGTATATGTGGGGAGGAGCAGGGAGGCTGTGGGAGGTGATAAAGGAGGAACTGGAATACTTGAAATAAAAATGAGTTATTGTCTTGTCATTGCTAAGCTTCTTATCCCCTTGTTATTAAAAAAAATAAATAACTTAAAGAAAATACTTTGGGGAAAATAAGAAAAATGTGGTTATCTCAGAACTCCCGTTATTTATTTTAAGATGGAGAAACAGAAATTATAAACAAGTTAAAGATAGATGAGATAACAGATAAAGATGAAAGGCTAGTAAGAGACAAGAAGCTTTACTTTAGACTGCATTGAATACAATTTGAGGAAAACTGTATAGCGGAAGTACATTTCTACTTAAAATTGATATGAATCACCAAAAATCTTCATTTGGTGCAATATATTCCATGAATCACACCAACTAACTACAAAGAAAACCCTGTTTGTCCTAGCAGCTAACACTGAAGTAGAAGGGAGAAGGGTGGTGCCTAGGACCAATTGGTTAATCACTGATAAAAGAATGATCACTGAGAATGAGTCCATGTAAGAGCTATTGGAGACAGTAGTGGGAGAAGAGGGGACAGGGACACATATTTATTAATGACTTCTTATGTTCCAGGCACTGTGCTGTTTCAGAAATATTGTCACATTTGACCCCAGAAGGTTGAGAGGAAGGTGCTACTGTGATCCTTACTTTATAGTTGAGAAAATTGAGGCAGACAGAAGTTAAGTGACTAGCTCACATAGCTAGTAAATGTCTGAGGCAGGATTTGAACTCAGAGCTTCCTGTTTCAGGATCTAGCATTCTACCCACTTGTACCACCTAGGTACCTCAATAAACATCAACAAAGGTAGCAGGAAAATCCACTGATTCATAGACAACAATTGATACTACTTGAGTGCAATTATCACTTCAACAAATGTTTGTTTCTCAGATGCTCGTGAAAGTTGACTTAGAACTGAATCTTAATGGTAATAAGATAAAGGTTCATAGACTTAGAGCTGGAGAGATCTCAGAAATCATCTTATTCGTTTTACAGGATGGGAAACTGAGGCCTAGAGAGATGAAGTGGAGTTCCCATGCTTACCTAGCTAGTAAATATTAGAGTACGGAACTTGAACCCATCACTTCTGACCCCAAATATAGCACTTTTACTATCACACTAAGCAAATTAGCAGACATCCAAAACTTCATTTTATTCACTACTCTAATCTCCTCTTGCACTGTCTTTTTTTTTTTACTATAGAAGCTAACAAGTATCAAACTTGACTGATTTGAATTTTGTGAACTCTCTTTTTCAATTTACTTTGCCTATAGCAGAGGTAATTAAAATAAAAATAATTTGAAAAATCTGGAGCAATTAAAATGCGTATATACTTTTCTTAATTAGGCTTCTTAATTAGCTCCATGGCAGCTCATCCTTTGGGGCCCAGAGCAAATATTCTAATTCCAAGTAATGATGGCATGTGAGTCATCCCACTAGAGGGCTATTTTCAGTTAGTTTATCAAAAAATCTTGATGGAAATATTTCTTTAAAAAAAGTTTATGAACTTAACTAAAGTAGGGAAAAGGAATTAGAGGGGAAATCGTTTCCAAAGGAAGACAAATTTTAATTCCAGCATTTCCTGGAATGTTAAAGCCCCCAGTGTTTGTAATTATTTACATCCTCATCCAAACAGATAGCATGCTTAAATTCTCCAAGCTCCTCCACCTCCTGCCTTTTATAGTTCTGTGCCAACAAACAACAGAGAGTCTATATAGAAAATGTGTCATCCTGTAGGAAGCTGAAATAAATGATAACTTACCATTCTTCTCTGGATAATCTTCACTAAGGATGTCGGTTAGTATTATTTACATTTATTATTCAATATTCAAGTACTTAAATGGATATATTATCTCATTCATTTGGTAGTTTTCCCCAATGATTTCCCTGTGATTTAGGTTACGATCCATCCATTCCTGCCCATCCAAGTTCTGAAAGTTTGCCCCAAGGGTGCCACCTAACATGCTGAAGACCTTCCTTAATTTCTCCCAACTATTCATGGACACCATTGGGCACTCTACCTGTAACCTGTCATCCCTTGCTCTTGGCACAAAATCAAACTACCTTCTCTTGAAGTCATATAATTCATTAACGACATTCTGTAGTCTTAATTGTTCTTCAGAGTTCTTCATCAGTTATTATAACGAATGCAGCTTGCTCATATTTACTATGAGCCTTTCTGTTGTCTTTTTATATTATATTATATATTATTTAATAATATAATAATTTTAAATATTAATATAATAATTTATAATGCTATTATTAATAATACAAATAATTATATTTAAAGTGAGGCAATTGAGGGGATTAGGACAGCAAGTGGTTAATAGTGGAAATTGAGTGATCCGCACCGACTTCATCTTGTGACTCAGTTCTGGAGCTAGCTCAGTTCTCTTTCTATGTGATTATGGGTCTTCTCCAAATTCTGTCTTGTGAGAAAGCTTTATTCTGTTGTAGGAATTGTGAAGAAACCTTATAGCATTGTTTGAACCTAGCTCTGTGTGGCTGGGAAACCGGACCACCTCTTTGTGTTGTTTAGAGACCCTTAAGTCGTGCTCGCCAGAAACCCAGTCAGATCCAAAGATTGATGTGAGGAGTTTTCTCAGATTCGTACATTTCAAGCAACCCATATGTCTTACCTGAAAACTGGCCTATACTGATCGATCAACCATCGTTTCCATGTTCCCTTGATTGTTTACAGGTACTTGGGGAGCAGGACACCTCCTTTTTCTCAATTCAGAGAATTGTATCTGTTTACTCTCTCCCTCCCAACTTGGAAAGTCCCTTATCTTTCACCCAATTAGAAATCAAATTACCTTCTGTCCTATTGTTTCCTTTTAATTAATTGGTCTTATATGATTAATTGTTTTGAATGTATAAAGTCTGTCTTCCCCTGTATTCAGGGTCCAGGCCTAAGCTGAGGAGGTCTGGTCCCTCTTTGCTGAGCAAATGGCATGCACTGCTTAATGAAGCGATATGCTTGCAATATCAAATCTTTGTTTCCTCAGTCATCTTGTCTTTCATCTGCCACAGGAGACAGTTGGATTCCAGGTCTCACTGCCATTGTTACGGCATTTCAAAGTTTTAAGAGCTGCATCTCTGGGTGAGGAGAGAGGGATATATAGGGAAAGGCAAAATCCAAACGAAAACAATAAAATCTATTAGCTCAAAAGATGAGACATTGCTGTTATGGTACATTTGAGATCAGGGAAAGTGTTTTTCAATTTCCCAAAAGCAATATATCCTACTTTATTTTTCCTTTGAAACTCTGAGCCCATCTGTCCATCTGTATTCTATCCCAAATTGAAATACTATTGGACAAGCTCTATAGGGTGTCCATTCAGATTCATGTTGAAATCTGGGTAGTAGACATACTTCATCCACTTGGATTTTCCTGCATGGATAGAAAGACCAAGCTTCTTTTAGTGATCCCAAATGTCTTCTAGTAGTTTATTCAGTGTCTTAGGGCTTGATGTAACCATCACAATATCACCTACAAGGAGGAGGATATATAGGACCTCACCAGCCACAGGAATTCCAATACTCTGTACTAGTGAGTAAACATCTCCTTTTCTATGTCTTGATTATTGTTTATTATGAATAAAATATTGAATAGAAGTATTTCTGTGCCTATATTTTCCAAGGAATCCTTAATGATAGTGATATATAAATGGGAGAAACCCTGCAGTAGCTGAGCCTATAGTGTGGTGTTTTTGTCTTGCCCAACCAGGTGTGTCTCTGTGTTTTTGTAATCAACAAACAATAAGCATAATGAGATTTTATAGTCTCTATACCTTTTGGTCAGTTGTGAGATGGTTAAAGATATGGCCCATTGCTGAAAATCACTTGTTTGTTCCCTACTCATACCTTTAATGACGATGCCTTCAATTAGTGTATAATTGAATTATAATATTTCTTATAGATGGAAGAATAGGTACACAGGTCAGCAGTTATTGATGTTCCCTTGGCCACCTTTTGGGCCAAGCTAGCTGCCTAGTCTCTGTTCCTGTTAGTGCCATTTCTATGAAGTCTATATGCTTCTCAGGTACTGTCATATTATGTTTCATGTGTTGTAGTTACAATATCTTTTAGGGAAAAAATGTTGAATTGATTTTGACAAATCATAGGAGCAGAGACCTATAGCCGAAAGAGACCATAATGATAATAAAATCCAGCCCTCTCATTGTATGTACAAGGAAACTGAGGCACAGAAAATTTAAGTGACATGTCCAGGGTCACATAACTGGTAGGCATCTGAGTCAGGATGCAAACTTGGGCCTCTTCAGGCTCAAAGTCCATCTATCTATGCTTTATAACATGCTGTCTCTTAATTTTTTTCTTGCCTTCTGTTTGTAGTCCTAGTTTCGTTTTTATCTCTGAATGCCTTTTGGATGACTTTATTTAGTGAGGTAGCTTATCAAGCCTTTAAATCTGGTTTTACTATACACTAAACACAACATTAACTGGTTATGGAACTGACTATGAGGTGATGGGAAAACAGAGGGGAAGGCATCAGAGGGCCTGGTAATTCAATGATCTGTGTGACCTAGGACAGAATACCTCATTTTTCTTCACGATTTTGGAAGCCATGTGACTCTAAGTTGAGAATCTTTCACTTAAATATTATAGCAAACTTCATCCAAAAATAATTCAACATTAATTACAAAAAACTATTATTTATCATTTGGATGGTTAATCATTTTTTTCAAGGTAGAAGGTTTTTTATGTGAAGTTTTACTTAAATAAAAATCTATCTTTTCTTTTTCTGTAAAACTGATATATGCGCCTATTCCAATCAATAAGCAAGTATTTATTAAACTCTATGCACCTTGAACTATGCTAGTTGGTGGGGATATAAATAAAACAAATGAAAACAATCTTTATCCACAAGATACATAGATTAGATTTAATTACTCAGTTTACATTAGATTTAATTATCATCTCCACGCTGATGATTCTTATATCTACCAATCTTGCCCCAACTTCTCTGCTGACCTCTAGTCTGGCATTTCCAACTGCATTCTTGACCTGGATATCCAGTAAGTATCTTTTTTTTCACTTTGATGTGGGTAATTTATTAAAAATTAAAATCCTTGCATTTTCATAGTATTATTTTTCTTTCTTTTTTAAAAAATATTTTATTTATTTATTTTCAGTTTTCCACCTTCACTTCCATAAGTTTTAAATTTTCTCCCCCTCCCCACTCCCTCCACAAACATCATGAAATCCAATATGGGCTCTACACATACATTCCTATTAAACACATTTTCACACTAGTCAAGTTGCATAGCAGAATTATGATGAATGGGAGAAACCATGAGAAAGAAAACAAAATGAAACAAAAGAGAAAAGTCTGCTTCACTCTGTGTTCTGATTCCATATTCCATTCTGGATGTGGATGGCATTTCCCATTATGAGTCCTTTGGAAGTGTTTTAGTTCCTTGCATTGCTGAGAACGGCTAAGTCAATCAAAATCAGTCCTCGCACACTGTGCCCATTACTGTGTACAATGTTCTCCTGGTTCTGCTCACTTCACTAAAGCATCAGTTCATATAAGTCTTTCCAGGTTTTCCTGAAGTCCACCTGCTCATCATTTCTTATAGCACAATAGTATTCCATTGCATTCATATACCACAACTTGTTCAGCCATTGCTCAATTGATGGGCATCCCCTTGATTTCCAATTCTTTGCCACGACAAAAAGAGCTGCAATAAATATTTTTGTACATATGCGTTATTTTCCCACTTTTATGATATCTTTGGGATATAGCCTTAGAAGCAATATTGCTGGGTCAAAGGGTATGCGCATTTTCATAGCCCTTTGGGTATAGTTCCAAATTGCTCTCCAGAATAGTTGGATCATCTCACAGCTCCACCAACAATGTAACAGTGTTCCAATTTTCCCACGTCTTCTCCAACATTTATCATTTTCCTGTTTTGTCATGTTAGCCAATCTGATAGATGTGATGTGGTACCTCAGAGTTGTTTTTGTTTGTACCACTCTAATAAACAGTGATCTAGAGCATTTTTATATGACTATAGATAGCTTTAATTTCTTCCTCTGAAAACTGGCTGTTCATATCTTTTGACCATTTATCAACTGGGGAATCCAGTAGATATCTTAAATTCAACATGTCTGAAAATGAACTCATTAACTTTGCCCCTAAGCCCTCTCCACCTCCAGGCTGAATGAATCAAAAGCTGGAATTAAGGAGAAATATGAGCACTCTCAGATATGCAGATGATACCACACTAATGGCAGAAAGTGAAGAGGAATTAAGAAATCTCTTAATGAGGGTAAAAGAAGACAGTGTAAAAGCTGGCTTGAAGGTTAACATAAAAACAAGAGTTCTTGGCAACTGGTCCATAACTTCCTGGCAAATAGAGGGAGAAGTGATGGAAGCAGTGTCAGATTTTATAATCTTGGGCTCAACGAGCACTGCAGACAGTGAGTGTAGCCATGAAATTAAAAGAAAACGCTTGCTCCTTGGAAGGAAAGTTATGCAAATCTGGATGGCAGACTAAAAAGCAGTAACACTGCCTTGCTGACAAAGGTCTGTATAGTCAAAGCTATGTACAGCTGTGAGAGTTGGACCATGAGGAAAAGCCGAGCACCACAGGATTGACACTTTTGAGTTGTAGTTCTGGTGAAGACTTTTGAGAGCCCCTTGAACTGCAAGAAGATCAAATCAGTCAATATTTAGGGAAATTAATTTATGCTATTCACTGGAAGGTCAAATACTGAAGCTGAAGCTTAAATACTTTGGCCACATAATAAAATGTGACTCATTGGAAAAGACCCTAATTTTGGGGAAGATCGAAGGCAAAAGGGAAAGGGTACAGCAGAGTATGAGATGGATAGTGTCATGAAAATAATGAACATGAACTTGGACAGACCAAGAGATAGTGGAGGATAGGATGCTACGATCCATGGGGTCATGAAGAGTCAATCAAGTGACTGAACAACAAGCTAGTCAAGGACAATGACGGCTACATTTTGTCTTTTATTCCCAATGCTTAGTGCCTTGCACATCTAAACTGCTTAATAGATGTATTTAGTCTTGAATAAAATAGAATGAAATAGACTTATTTCTACTTTCACTGCAATTACCACCACAGCCACTGCCACCGACAGTGATAGGGTACATCGCATTTTGTTTCTTGTTCTTTTGGCCTGAAGAAATTAAGCCATGATTCTAGATCAAAAATGCATGTTAGTGATCCAATATCTCTTTTTGAAGATCTAAACATTTGTGAACTAAAATGAGTATGTCTTTCAAAGAGAAGCTTTCTGTGGGTAGAATCTGTCTTGTCTTTTTATCCTTCTACTACCTACCCTGTCTCTAAGTTCCTCCTCTCCACCCCTAAAACCTGATTGTTAGTTGTGCATAAAATGGACATTCAATACATTAGTATTAAATTAATATGTGAAACTGTAAAGCTAATGTCCTCCAAACTTTAGAATAATCTATGGAAATGATGTTATCCATGGGATTCCATATCACAAGGTTATATTGTTCAGTTTTCTTATTTAATATCTAATGGGTCACTCTTTCCCTCATTTGCATGATAGATGTCAACCCCAGAGTTCAGTCTAAGAAAGACAAACAGAATTAGGTTATATGCATGCTTTATTTTTCTCAAGCTGGTGGCATACATATGGAGCTGCAGGTGGAACTGAATTTGCTTTGGGATTAGGCTGCCCAGAGTATTAAGGCAAAAACCTCAAAGCTGGGTGGGAATGGCTGTGTAGTGGCCCAACCAGGTACTGCCACTGTTCATTGGGTTTGCTTTCCATTTTCCCACAAAGGGATGACACTCCAAGGTTCCGAGAACGAGGAAGAGGGTCATGATGGAAAGTCTCCAGAGCTCTAGTATAGTGAGTGAGGCAGCAGAGTGCTCCTTGCTGCCCTTCATAGAGTTTGGATTTGACCTTGAAGCACTGTCAGGCAAAACAAGGTTTAAAGGGAACAGAACCTTACTCTTCATCGGAGAGTGGGAAGAGGAGCTCTAGTAGCCCTTTCTTGTTTGAGCAGGGGTCTACCTTGTTTTCACATAGGTCTCTGCACATTTTTTAAATTTAATATGGAGAAAATCTGTTCAATGTATTTCCCCCCACATTCTATGGAGGAATGTATTCTAATAGAAAAAAGTCACAGGTGAATTTTTCAAAGGACTTCTAAACAGAAAGCATTATGAAAATAGTTTAGAATCTTTTGACATCCATTTTCTTCAAAATATTCTTTATCTTGCATATCAGTGTCAGTAGATTTTAATGGGGTTTCATAAAGAGCTTGTTTGTTGACGATGCTTTTTACTGACAAAAGGAAACATATTACACAAGATAATTAGCTAAAGCTGAAAGTGTCTGTCCTCCTTAGTTTAGAGAAAGTAGTTCTACCTACCTTAGGACTTTCAAGTTGGGCACATATTGAAGAGTAAAAATGAATCCTTCTCAGGGGTCATTTCTTCTACATTTCTATTATTTCTTTAAGAGATCTGCTATTCTGAATGACAATGTTAAGTTGTTTCTTTTTCACTTAGAGTTAATTCACCAAATGTAATTTCTATAAGTAATGAGACAGAAACTCATGGTATATCAGGAGCAATATTATAATTCATCCATGAAATAACATGGTGATACTCTTCATACCTACTGCACTTTCTGACACATAGTAGGCTCTTAAATTCTTGTTTATTTGATGGATGAATGGATAGATGTATTCAGATCCAATATATGCATATGCAAGTTAATAAAAAGAAAGCCTCAGTCCAATTTAAAAATGCGATCCCCAGGTAGAAATTTCTCACATGTTGTTTTAATAAATAGTCATAATCCCAAGAGCATGTTAATATAGTTTCTTTATTTTTTAATTTTTACTTAGTATTTTATTTTCCCCAGTTGAGAAGCCAAGCATTTTTATCTAGTTCTAGTCATGTAAAACATTTCAATAAAGCTGTGCTGTAAAAGAAAACATAGACAAAAAAATCCTCAAGAAAAAAAAAGTTTAAAAAAGCATGCTTCAATCAGACGCCATCAGTTCTTTCTCTGGGGATGTTGTCATAGATATTGCTGAGAATAGCAGTTATTCACAACTGATCATCGTACAGTACTGCTGTTACTTTGTATACAGTACATTTCACTTTGCATCAGCTCATGCAAGTCTCTCTAGGCTTTTCCAAGAGCATTCTCCTCATCACTTCCCACAGCACAACAGTATTCTATCACAATCACACACCACAACTTGTCCAACCATTCCTCAATTGATGAACGTCTTCTCAATTTTCAATTCTTTGACACCAGAAAAGAGCCGCTCTTAATATTTTTGTACACATAGTTCCTTTTCTTTTTTTAAATCGCTTTTGGGATACAGACCTCACAGTGGTATGGCTAGGTCAAAGGGTATGCCTAGTTTTATAGCCCTTTGTGTATAGTTCTAAATCGCTCTACACAATGGTTGAATCAGTTCACAACTCCACCAAGAGTGTATGAATGCCCCATTTTCCCTCCAACATTTGTCATTTTCCTTTCTATCCTAATAGGTATGAAGTACTACCTCAGAACCGTTTTAATTTGCAAGTGGCTATAGGTAGCTTTGGTTACTTCATCTGAAAATTGGTCATATATTTTGAACATTTATCAATTGGGGAATGGCTCTTACTTTTATAAATTTTTTTTGTGATCCTTATATTTTAATTTATTTTTAATATGTTTAGTTTTCAGCATTGATTTTCACAGGCGTTTGAATTACAAATTTTCTCCCCATTTCCACCCCCCCACTCCAAGATGGCATATACTCTGGTTGCCCTGTTCCCCAGTCTGCCCTCCCCTCCGTCACCCCATTCTCCTCCCATCCTCCTTTCCCTTACTTTCTCTAGGGCAAGATAAATCTCTATGCCCCATTGCCTGTGCATCTTATTTTCTACTTGCATGGAAAAAAAAAACTTTTTTACTTTTGAACATC
>CM053628.1:55246718-55273465 GCA_028646595.1 Phalanger gymnotis | reverse complement strand
ACCTTACCCTGAGACCATCCAGGCTGTCCTGGGCTGGAGCCCTGCTTTCCTCTGCCACTTTGTGGGTTCTGCAGTTCTAGAATTGGTTCAGAGCCATTTTTTTATAGGTTTTTGGAGGGACTTGGTGGGGAGCTCAGGCAAGTTACTGCTTTCCAGCTGCCATCTTGGCTCTGCCCCCCTACTTTTATAAATTTGACTCTGTTCTCTGTATGTTTGAAAAATGAGACCTTTAACAGAGAAACTTGATTTAATTTTTTTCACAGTTACTATTGCTAACTATATTTCCCTCTAAGTGTTTTGCTTCTGGCTACCCCTTCCTCCCAATCTGCCCTCATTTCTGTCATCTTCCCCTTTCTCTTATCCCTTCCCCTCCTACTTTCCTGTAGGGTAAGGTAGATTTCTATACCCAATTGTGTGTGTATGTTATTCCCTCTTAGAGTCAATTTTGATGAGAGTAAGGTTCACTCACTTCCCCTCACCTCCCCCCTCTTCTGTGAAAGCTTTTTCTTGCCTGTTTTATGTGAGATATTTACCCCATTGTACCCCTTCCCTTTTCCTTTCTCCTAGTACATTCCTCTCTCATCCCTTAATTTTACTTTTTTAAGATATCATCCATTCATGTTCAACTCACACCTGTGACCTCTTTCTGTATATATGTGTATATATATACATATATATATATATACACATACATACGTGTGTATGTATATATGTGTATGTATCTGTATGCCTTCTATCTGCCCTATCTGAGAAGGATTTTATGAGTTACAGATATCATCTTCCCATGTAGGAATCCAAACAGTTTAATCTTATTAAATCCCTTATGATTTCCCTTTTCCTGTCTACCTCTTATGCTACTTTTGAGTCTTATATTTGAAAATCAAATTTTCTGCTCTGCTCTGGTCTTTTGATCAAGAATACTTCAAAGTTATTGAATATCATATTTCATTGAATATCCATTTTCCCCCTGAAGGATTATACTCAGCTTTTCTGGGTAGATTATTCTTCGTTGTAACCCAAGCTCCTTTTCTTTCCAGAATATCATATTCCAAGCCCTCCAGTCCTTTAATGTAGAATCTGCTAAATCTTGTATAATCCTGACTGTTGCTTCTTGATATTTGGTATTTTCTCCTTGACCCGATGATGCTGGAATTTGGTTACAATGTTCCTGGGAGGTTTCATTTTGGGATCTCTTTCAAGAGAAGATCAATGGATTCTTTCAATTTCTATTTTGCTTTCTGGTTCTAGACTATCAGAGCAGTTTTCCTTGATAATATCTTGAAAGATGATGTCTAGCTCTTTTTTAAATCATGGCTTTCTGGTTGTTCAATGATTTTTCAATTATCTCTCCTGGATCTATTTTCTAGGTTAGTTGTTTTTCCAATGAGATATTTCACATTGTCTTCCATTTTTCATTTCTTTGGTTTTGTTATATTGTTTCTTGATTTCTCATAAAGTTATTAGCTTCCACTTGCTCCATTCTAATTTTTAAGGAATTATTTTCTTCAGTGAACTTTTGTGCCTCCTTTTCCATTTGGCCAATTCTACTTTTTAAGGAATTTTCTTTTTCAGTGAATTTTTGTGCCTCTTTTCCCATTTGATCAATTCTGCTTTTTAAGGCATTCTTTGGTTCATTGGCTTTTTGTACCTCTTTTTACCATTTATCTAGTCTGTTTTTTTAAGCTGTTATTTTCCTCAGTATTTTTTGTGTCTCCTTTCCCAAGCTGTGGACCTTTTTCCGTGATTTTCACCCTCATTTCTCTTCCCAATTTTTCCTCTGCTTCTCTTACTTAATTTTCAAAATCCTTTTTGAACTCTTCCATGGCCTGAAAACAATTCGTATTTTTCTTGGAGGCTTTGGAGGTAGGAGCTTTGACTTTGATATTTTCTTCTGAGTGTGTGTTTTGATCTTCCTTGTCATATTAACTTTCTATGGCCAGATTTTTTTCTGCTGTTTGCTCATTTTCCTAGCCTATTACTTGACTTTTAAGTCTTTGTTAAAGTAAGACTTTGCTTCTAGGATGGAGGATACTGTCCCCTGCTTCAGGGGTTTGTGCAGCTGTTTTCAAAGATACTTCTAGGAACCTGTAAGTTTTCAGTTCTTTCAAGGTGGTATCCTCTAAGGAGAGATATTTACTCCTCTTCTGGCCTGTGCTCTGGTCCAAGAGTGACCACAAGCACTCTTTTCTGCCATGGAACTGTGAAGAGGGTTTGCTATGCCAGTGCTCCTCCTCACCCTGGAACTGCTACTTCAGACTGTGACCTGGTTCTGAGTATGGGCAAAGTAACAGAATCCTGCCTCAGTGCCAGCAAAGAGACCCCTGTAATCTCCTTCTGACCAGTTGTTTGACCCTTTTACTGCCTGTGGGCTGAGAGCTCTGGAAGCAGCCACTGACCCTGCTGATTCAGTTGTACTGAGGCCTGCTCTTGGTTTGCTGTGGCCGGGCTGCACTGGGGCAGCCTGTGAAGGACTGCACTCCTCTCTCACTCCAGTGCAACAGACCTTTCCTGCTGACCTTCTACATTGTCTTGGGTTGGGAAATTGTTTCATTCCACTTTCTTGTGGGTTCTGCTGCTCTAGAATTTCTTTAGAGTCATAATGTAAAGGTGTTTTGAGGGGTTTGGGGGAGAGCTCAGGTGAGTCCCTGTCTCTACTCCTCCATCTTGGCTCTGCCTCAATATACTTTCATAAAATATATTTTATTTTTCTTATACTTGGACTTAAGTACTTTTGAAATCTATGGAGACTGGAAAGACTGTGACAAAAGATTAATTTGATTTTGAAGAGAGTTGGAGTCTCTTTTTTTTGAATTCTTATTTTTACAAAAAAAAACAATCAGTCCAATTAATGAATAAGATTCCTGACTGCGTTTAGTTATTTTTGAATAGTTCATCTTTATCTATTTAGAGGCAACCGGTACCAGATAGAACACTGGGTTGAGAATCAGGAAGTTCTGAGTTTAACTCCAGCCTCATACACTAGCTATGCAACCCTGGGCAAATCGCTTAACCTTTATTTGCCTCAATTTCTTCAACTATAAAATGGAGATCATAATAACACCTACTTTGTAGGGTTGTTGTCAGGATCAAATGAACTAATATTTGTTAAACACTTAGTACAGTGCCTAGAACATAAAAGGAACTTAATAAATACTGATTTTTTTTCTCCCTTCCCTAACTATTTTCCAATTTGACAAATAATCCTTTTCATATGCATGTTTATATCTCCTTATTTTGCTTTCTGGATTTTCTTTTATATTCCTTCAGCCATTCCTTATCACCTTAAATGGTTATTGGTTCCAACTATAATGAATTACTTTGTTATTAGATATGAGATGATAGGTAAGTTTTCCTTAAATCAGTTGAAAATGTATCAGATACTGAAATTCAAATATTATTTGAAATTCTGAAACTATTTCAGAGGAAATCATTGCAGTTCAAAACAATTCTTTTCCTTTTTTATTTTGAAAGATATGCTTATTAAAATTTAACATTTTATTTGTAGAAAACACAAAGAGAGAAATAAAATGTAAAAACAGAAGACGTTACTAATCAAGGACAAATATTTTATAATTTGGAATGATAGTGTAAAAAATGGTGTAGAAAAAGATGGGACTGCCCACTTAAAATGGCCTGAATTAGAAGTATATTCAACTAATATGTATGATATGTATATACACGCATGTATATATATATAACATTTAATTCAAGAGATTATTTATGATTGAGGTCCCCATCAAGACCTTATTTCAAGTTTGTGTTCTACTTGGAGTTGAAATTTTTGTCTTTGATGTTGTTGATCCAGAAAGAGACCAAACGGAGGACGAACTTTATCTAGTTTGTCTCCCCAGATAATTGGTTAACAAATTTTTTAAAATTAAATATTTTCAATCAACAAAAATCTACCTTTTCTCTCTCCCACCAAGGCTCTTGAGAAAGAAAAACAAAGCCCCTATTAGAAACACGTATAATCAAGAAATTTAATTGCCCTGGGGGCCATGCATGCCTACCCCTTATAGCCTTCTGAGCCTTCCTACTCCCCAAAAAAGTCTCAGTCTGCACTGATCACCTGTCAGGAGGTGTGGGTAGTATGTTTCATCATAAGGAATTGTGTTTGATTGTTGCATTGATCAGAAAGTCTAAGCCTTTTAAAGTTGTTTGTCTTTAAGGTGTCGGTATCGTTGTGCTCGTATAAATTATTTTCTTGGTTCTGCTCACTTCACTCAGGACCAGGTCATACAAGTCTTCCTAGGTTTCTCTGGAACTGATCCCTTCATCATTTTACAGAACAATGTATTTCATCCCATTCAATTAACTTAATTTGTCCAGCCATTCCCTAATTGATCGACCCCATTTCAAGTTACAATTTGCCACTGCAAAAAGTGTTCAACAAATGTTTAGTAAACACTTAATGTGTACGGGCATGCCACTGTTGGGTACTAAACAACCTAGCAGTAGATTTTTGGCACAAATAAGTTATGATCAGGAATTATGCTTTGTTTCATAAAAGTGCTGGTCTCATATGCGGACGAAGCTCCTGAAAGTCCTGGGTTCTAATCCTCTTGATCTGTCCACCAGTGACTGCCACACTATTTTTTGGCTTTTTTTGAGTTACGCTCTTTGATGCGTTTGCTGTTTTTGGGGCACTTAGGCACCTTACCTACCTCTATCTGCTCTTTACCCTAAGAGATGGCACATACTCTTTGTTCTCCTACCTCTCTATAACCTCTTCTTTCCTGACTTTCACTGATGCCTTATCTTTTTCTCAGACTAGTGGTTGGGGTCCCCCAAGGGTTTGTCTTTAGTACTCTTTGTGTACTTTTTCTTTTGATGTTTTATTCATTCTTATAGTTCCCATGGGTCTCTATGTAGATGACTCATGAATCTACATTTTGTTTGTTTTTTTTTTGCAGGGGGGAAGGCAGGGCAATTGGGGGTTAAGTGATTTGCCCAAGGTCACACAGCTAGTAAGCGTGTCAAGAGTCTGAGGCTGGATTTGAGTGTAGGCCCTCCTAACTCCAGAGCCAGTGCTCTACTCACTGAGCTACCTACTGCCCCCTAAATCTACATTTCTAGTCTTGGCTTCTCTTCTGAGGTCATTTCCAAGGACATCTCCACCTGAATGACATACTGATACCTCAAACTAAGCAAGTCTAAAACTAAGCATCTTTCTACCCTAACCCTTGATGTCTTCCTGAAGTCTACATTTACCTAGTCCAATATCATTAAAGATGTGCCAACTCCATCTCTTTAACATTATCTCCTACCTAGACTTTATTTACCCTTTGGATCCAGGTCTTCTGGCCTCCACTCAGTGCCAGAATCATCTTTCTTACATAGAAATATGGCTGTTACTCCTATTGATTTTATGTGGCTTTCTAATGCTTTGCAAGTAAAATCATCCCTGGCATTCTTCTCCATAGTTGGTATAATCTCAACCTCCCTCTCCAGCTATATTTTATTACTTCTCGACTCTTCCGCCCATACAGTAGCTTCTCATACTGCACCTTGGGCCTCTATACCTAGAATTGCCTTTTTATTGTTAAATCCCTAACAGTCCTTTAACATCCAACTCAGGGGCAGCTAGGTGGTGCAGTGAGTAGAGCACCGGCCCTGGAGTCAAGATGACCTGAGTTCAAATCTGTCCTCAGACACTTGACATACTTACTAGCTGTGTGACCTTGGGCAAGTCACTTAACCCCAATTACCCTGTTTTCTCCCCTAAAAAATAAAATAAAATCCAACTCAAATGCTAACTTTTTTATGCAATTGCCTTCCTTCTTTTCTTTCTCTTCCTTCACCTCACTTCATCTGTTCCCACGGTGATAACTAATTTCTGCCTTCCACCTCAGGCCTAATAAAGGTACGAGGCACTTTATTTTGTGATGCTTACTTAGGTTATGAAATAAATGTGTTGATATTTTACTTATGTGCTTGGATTGTAAGCTCCTATGTCTAGTCTAAACGTGATTTCTGCACTCAGTACCTAGCACAGTGATCTGTTACATGGTAGGTACTTTAACAACAACAACAAAAGCTAGTGACAATGCTTGTTGTAGATGCATAACATGTATCCCTAATTTGAACCTAAACACACAGTCCTTCATTTTTTTGAGGGTCATAAATCAAAATTTATTATTTGAGTTTAAGAACAGGGTATGAAGGGGGTGAGGAGGAACCCTGAGGAGGGAGAGGAGGGAGGAGACAGTGAGACCAGAGCCTCTCATCTGTGTTTGCTCTGCATGGGCTTGATCCTGATTTCTGAGCCTTGGTCTGGGGCACACAACAAAGCACAGCATAAGGCCAGGATTCCAGAGGGAACAGGGTTAGGAAAACATCAAGGAGTGGCCAACCAAAGGTGGGAACTGAGGTTCTCCTTGGATTAGCAGCCTTGCTTCCCTTTATGGAACTGAAGCATAGTCATAACTTCCATCCCTCTCATTTCAGCTCTTCTGAAACATTCTTGAAGTTAAAGGCTTTGTGCTAAAGATTTTTTTTCGTCACCTCTCTAACTTCTTGTACTTTGCTTCTATTTTTTTTGAGAAAGAAAGAAAAATAAAGGCCCTATTAGAAACATGTACAATCAAGAAATTTGATTGCCCTAGGGGCCATGCCTAACCCTCGTGGCCTTCCAAGCCCACCTACCCCACAAAAAAGTCTCAGTCTCGAAAGTCTCATCCAACTTGTAAGCTGCTTGCTCGAGAGCTGCTACTTGCTCCTCAATTAAAGTGATCTGATTCAGATAAGGCTGAAGTGCAACAGATTTCTAATTTATGTCCTTCAAATTTCTACTTCTGTTTACTACGATATCTTTCATTTCTAGATACTTTTGGCTAGTCAGTTTGTTCATATTTTCCAGAAATTTATAGGCTACACTAGTGGTTGTCAGCTGGCCCGTCAGATAAGTGGCCATTGTGGAGAACATGTATTGGCACAGTCCCATGATGTCTAACTTGGCCGGCTCCATGGCCTCTTTGGCCATCTCCACTATGGCATCGTCTAAGCTGGGGAAGGGAGGAAGGAGAAAGGATGGAGGAAAGGATAAGAGGAGAGAGGAGAGGAAAAGGAGAAGGGACAAAGCACTGTCCTTCATCTTAATGTACAAAGGATAACACAGCTGGTAGATTTTTCATACTTCTTTTTCAATATTTACTTATAGCCAAGGAGTAATTTCAACATCTTATGAGTTGGAAAGGATGTAGAGATCCTACAGCATTCCTAACATGTTCTTTTAGAAGAACAACTCACACAGAACTCACCTTTCCATTTTGCAGATAAAACTGTTCTTTATAATATTAAGGTAGACTCTGACTCCCTTCAAAAATCTCTTCAATTTACTGTTTTCTGACCCAGAGGTATCAAACTCGCAGTCCACAAAATTCCAAGTGAAGTCCAAACCAGATTAAAATGTAATTGTGAAATGGTTAAGAAATAAAAATACCACATAACATAGATAATGTTAATTTGTAGTTTTCTAAGTCAATATACAGCCAGCAGGGATGTATTTCTCTTTGAATTTGACACCACTGTTCTCGCCTATACAGAACAAATCTATTCCCTCATATTTGACAGTTACGTGGATAGCTATAGTGGCCCTCCTTCATTGTCAGCCATGTTTCATTTTGTCTTCATCACATTTAAGCTCCTCGAGGTCAGAGACTATACCCCTACCCCTGCCATTTATTTGTATTGCTAGCACTCATTCCAGGAACAGACACATAGTAATCATTTAGTAAATGCTTATTGACTAACACTAGATAAATTGGGAGTAAATGCACCAATAGTAGAAATAGATCATTAATGCCATGTTACCTAAGTAGTTCTATAGTAAATAAAGAGAAATTAACTCATTCTAGATGGTGACAATGTGCAGATAGATATCACAGAATGTGTGACCTTATATAATAGAACTTGTTAATATTTGAAATAGAAAACACCTTTTAAAAAGGAGTGACATAAGAAACGTTTATTCCTTATGTCAGGGGAATGTTACTCGCTTATTTGATATTTGGCATATTTCCTTATTAATTGCTTTTAAATGTTTTGAAGTTAAATGGACAACTTTAAATATTTCAAAGAAATACAATAACCTTACGGAGATTCCATAAATGATTTTTGAGATCCTCAAACATACTCGGTTTATTGTTTCACTAACACATGCAATGAATAACTGGAGAACCCTACTATTACTACAAATCATTGGTTACATCTTGTGGAAGTTCTACTGTTGTTACCTTCAAATTACTTCTAACCATATGTCATTATTAAACTGAATAATACATTGACTTGGATGAGTTCACAGACTTTTATAACCAAGGGACCTTGGTTAATGCTTCACCTTAAAAATGGCCTGAGAGGTAGAGTGAAGTAACATTCACATAGGCAACCTGCTAAAATACATTAAAATTGTTTTTACAGGATGCCATATGTCTCTTAAATGTTATATGTTAACAACACAGGCAAATACAACTATTTGTAGCCCCTTTGGGGGGTCATGGTGTTAGAATAATATAAATTTCAAATAATCTTTGACAAAAGAATATGACGTTAAATGATCTAACTGCCATCAGAATGAGAAAGGTCTGGTGCTGTACACATGGTCTTTGACATTAACAATAAGATTAGTGCCAGCATGGATTGTCACAACTCTAGGCAGAGCCTGGAAAGATACCGGAGAGCCCACTCAGATACAATTAAATTTGAAATAAAGATGTTGAAATCTGTGTCTCCAGGCAAGGATTCTCCTCCCAAAACCGGGGTGGAAGTGTGCTGAATTCTGACAGCAATATATTACAAAACATGTAGAATAAATCACTAAGCTAGTCCCTATCCCTATACCATTTGCTGAAGTTTGATTTTTTCCCTCTATGCCTGGGAATATGTATTACACAGGCTTGCATGGGACTCAGAGAGAGAATCTCTCATTGGCTCTGTTAGAGGCTCACACCAAACTCTTCCATGCTTCTCCATGACAGTTTCAAAGTCATATCAAAACATTTTGAAGATTCTCAGAGACTGTCTGTGCCACAAGTTTTCTCAGGAGTGGAATCTGGTCCTAGCTCACTCTCAAATGGTTCTGATGTACCTTGGATAGCATGTGAGCAAAAGGATCACATGTATACCCAGGGTGCTTCAGTCAGTACTGTGACGAAGAAACATCACTCTCACCACTCACTCAGGAGCAAAAATAAATCCTCTTCGATATTTACACATGTA
Organism: Phalanger gymnotis; assembly: GCA_028646595.1. Classification (NCBI taxonomy): domain Eukaryota; kingdom Metazoa; phylum Chordata; class Mammalia; order Diprotodontia; family Phalangeridae; genus Phalanger; species Phalanger gymnotis. The sequence continues at coordinate 55,264,249 of CM053628.1, read as the reverse complement.
CTTGAGGCCATGGTTGCTCTGGCCAAGTCCTGAAGACTGAAATATTTTTGAGTCGTTAATTTGATATTCTTCATTTCTGACTTTCTCTGTATCAACCAGTATTTCTTTCTTTTTATTTTTTTTTTACAAGAATGGCAATATTTAATTTTTTTATTAATTTATTTTTTAGTTTTCAACATTCACTTCCACAATATTTTGAGTTCCAAATTTTCTCCCCATCTCTCCCCTCTCTGACCCCAAGATATTATGCATTCTGATTACCTCTTTCCCCAATCTGCCCTTCCTTCTAACAGCCTCCACCTCCCTTTTCTTATCCCCACCCTTCTATTTTCCTGTAGGGCAAGACAGATTTCTATACACCATTGCCTACATATCTTATTTCCCAGTTGCATGTAAAAACCATTTTTGACATTTGTTTTTAAAACTCTGAGCTCCACATTCTCTCCCTTCCTCCCTCCCCATCCACCTTCATTGAAAAGGCAAGCAATTCTATATAGGCCATACATGTGCAGTCATGCAATACACCTCCAAAATTGTCATGCTGTGAAAGACTATATTTCCCTCCATCCTATCCTATCATCCCATTTGTTCTATTCTTTCCTTTGACCCCGTCCCTCCTAAAAAGTGTTTTGCTTCTGATTACTCCCTCCCTTTCCATTCCATCATCTCATCCTCTCTTATCCCTTTTCCCTACTTTCCTGCAGGGTAAGACAGATTTCCATACCCAATTGAGTGTGTATGTTATTCCCTCCTTAGGTGTATTATGAAGGCAGAATTTATGATTTCAAAGATAATCATATATATGTCTGAATGGTTCAGAACCACAGGATATAAGGAATTCTCCAAATAGAAGGCAGAAGAATTAAAGCATTTATTCAAGCTCCAAAGTAGCAGAGCCATGAACCAGTGTCCCCATTTTGATATCCTGGTCAAAAGCTTCCAGGCCCAATAAGTCCGCCTCACAAGAGTAACCAGGATGCTACAGAAAAACATGATGGCATTAAACCAAATCATATTCATTCTTCCCCCCTCTGATAAGAAGATTACCCACTGGCCTCAAGCCCTTGCTCAGCACTCCCGGGTCCACATGTGGGTCAGCCCTGCTACCAGCAGTTCCTTCTTCTTCAGCTCCTTTGGCTTTGGCTTTATCTTCAGCTTCAGCTGTAGCTGTCTCTGGCTCCAACAAGTCTCAATCTCCAAGCTGTGTTCTCTCTCTTATAGAGTTTTTGACATCATCAAGCAACTGAATGATAGAATTTAGGCTCTGGTGATTAGTTCTTGAGTTAGCCCCTCCCCTTAGGGCCCTGGGAGGTTCACATCCACATAGGTTAGGTTAATACCTAATAGGGGTTAGAGCCTGGGGCTTAGCACTTAGTAAGACTCAAGACAGGCATGGTTCTGGAGTTAGCACCTCCCCTTAGCCAGCCCCACCATGGGCTCCACCCCAGTCACCAATCCACACCCACATAGGCTCCACACCTAATAGGGGTTTGGGCCTGGGGCTTAGCACCTAGTAAGGCTCAATGAAATACACTGAATTACTCAAAGAAAACAAAGGCCATTTTGCTTACCAACACACTAGGCCAAATACAAAGAGAGTAAGGTTCACTCATTCCCTTTCATCTCCCCCTTCTTCCTCTCTACTGTAAAAGCTTTTTTTCTTCTTTCATGTGAAATAATTTACCCCATTCTATCTCTCCCTTTCTCCTTCTTCCACTATATTGCTCTCTTACCCCTTAATTTTAATTTTTAGATATCATCCCTTCATATTCAACTCACCCTGGGCCCTCTGCCTATATGTGTGTGTGTGTGTGTGTGTATGTGTATGTATATATACATTTGCATATGTGTGTGTGTGTGTGTGTGTGTATCTTCCCTCCAACTACCCTAATACTGAGAAAAGTCTCATACATTATAAATATCATCTTTCCATGTAGGAATGTAAACAGTTCAGCTTTAGTGAGTCCCTTATGATTTCTCTTTCCTATTTACCTTTTCATTTTTCTCTTGAGTTTTGTATTTGAAAGTCAATTTTTCCATTCAACTCTAGTCTTTTCATCAAAAATGCTTGAAAGTCTTCTATGTCATTGAATGCCCATTTTTTCCCCTGCAGGATTATACTCAGTTTTGCTGGGTAGGTTATTCTTAATTTTAATCCTAGTTTCTTTGACCTCCCGAATATCATATTCCAAGACCTCTGATCCCTTAATGTAGAAGCTGATGAATTTTGTGTTATCCTGATTGTGTTTTCACAATACTTGAGTTGTTTGGCTTTTTGGCTGCTTGCAATATTTTCTCCTTGACCTGAGAACTCTGGAATTTGGCTACAAGATTCCTAGGAGGTTTTTTTTGGTGATCTTTCTGAGGAGGTGATGAGTAGATTTTTTCAATTTCTATTTTACCCTCTGGTTCTAGAATATCAGGGCAGTTTTCCTTGATAATCTCTTGAAAGATGATATCTAGGATCTTTTTTTGATCATGGCTTTCAGGTAGTCCAATAATTTTTAAATTATCTCTCCTGGATCTTTTTTCTAGGTCAGGTGTTTTTTTTTCCAATTAAATATTTCACATTGTCTTCTATTTTTTCATTCTTTTGGTTTTGTTTTATAATTTTTTTTGATTTCTCATAGAGTCAGCTTCCATTTGTCACATTCTAATTTTTAAGGAATTATTTTCTTCAGTGAGCTTTTGGACCTCCTTTTCCATTTGGCCAATTCTACTTTTTAAGGCATTCTTCTCCTCACTGGCTTTTTGGACCTCTTTTGCCATTTGGGTTAGTCTATTTTTAATGTGTTATTTTCTTCAGTATTTGGGGGGAGTCTCCTTTAGCAAGCCGTTGACTCCTTTTTCATGATTTTCTTGCATCACTCTCATTTCTCTACTCAATTTTCCTCTACTTCTCTTGCTTGATTTTCGAAATCCTTTTTGAGTTCTTCCATGGCCTGCAACCAACTCATATTTTTCTTGGAGGCTTTGGATGTAGGAGCTTTGACTTTGTTGTCTTCTTAGTATATGTTTTGATCTTCTTTGTTACTAAAGTAAGATTCTGTAGTCTGCATTTTTTATGCTGTTTGCTCATTTTCCCAGCCAATTACTTTTTTTTAAACTCTTTGAGAAGGTAGAACTCTGCTTCCAGTGTGGGCGGTGTACAGTCCCAAGCTTTTGGAGTTTTATGCAGCTGTTTTCAGAGATATTTTAGGAACCTGTAAATTTTCAGTTCTTCCAAGGTGGTATAATCAAAGGAGAGGTATTTACTCCTCTCCTGGCCTGTGTTCTTGTTGGTGAGTGACCACAAGCATTCTTTTCTGCCTTGGAACTGTGAGGAATATTCTCTCTCCACTGCAGCCACAAGCTCCACCATGCTAGCACTCTTCCTCACCCCAGGATTACCATCCAGGACTGCAACCCAGATCCAAGCAGGGTAAAGGAAGAGAATCCTGCCTTAGTGCCAGCAAAGAGATCCCTGCAATCGCCCTCTGATCATCCGCTTGGTCCCCTCACGATCTATGGGCTGAGAGCTCTGGAAGCAGTGTCTGCCACTGCTGCCTCCATTACCTCCAGGCTGGGGCCTGACTATTCTCCTCTCTCCACCCCCAGGCTGGGGCTATACGGGGCTCTTCTCTCACCCAGGTCCAACAGACCTTTCCTAGTGATCTTCTAAGTTGTCTTTAGGTCTGGAAACCATTACAGCTGCCAGTGATTCAGTTCTGTGAAGCCTCCTCCAGCACCATCTGTGCCGGCATGGCCCACACTGGACTGCGATCCTTTCCCAGCCCAGAGTGATAGACCTTTTTTCTGCCAATCTTCCAGTTTGTCTTGGGCAGAAAATTTGTTTCACCATGTCATTTTGTGGGTTCTGTTGCTTTAGAATTTGTTTGGTCATTTTATAGGTATTTGGAAGGGTTTGGGGGAGAGCTCAGGTGAGCTTTTACGCTGGCATCTTGGCTCCACCCCCTCAATCAATATTTCTTAAGTACTAGGCACTGTGCTCAGTGCTGGAAATACAAAGACAAAAAAAACAGTCCCTGACTTCAAGGACATTACCTTATATCAAGGCAGATAAAATGTATATACATTTTGGTATACATACAATTAAATAGAACATAAATTGAGGCAATAATCCAGAGATTATTGTTACCTACCAAATGGGCAATGGCGATGTTTTCAGATGGTTGTTTGGGAGCCTTGGAACAGAGTTCAGGAGAAGTGTAGAAATTTAGAAGATTTGAGATTGAAAAAGAAGATTAGTAAACCGAGAAATCAGGCATTTCAGGATGGTTGAGAATGGGGCTATGAATTTAGAAAAGAGGAGGGATGAGTACCTTCAGGGAATATTTTATTAGCAGAAGACAAAAATTCAAGGTTAGACAACTTCTAGGAGCCAAGATAGTGGAGTAAGCAGTAAACCATCATAACTCTCCCATTCACCTCCAAATAACCATAATATAGAGCCCGCAAACAAATCCTGGAACAGCAGAACCAACAAAAAAATGGGGTGAAACAATCTTTGAGCCCAAGAAACTTGGAAGATAAACAGGAAAGTTCTGTCTCACTCAAGTAAAAGGAAAGTGCAGTCCAAGACAGGAAGCATCCCAGCAAGCCAGCAGCAAGCCCCACCTCAAGCAAACCAGTGGGAGATCCTGAGCCGAGCGCAGTGGAGCAGGCAAACACAGACACTGGGACCTCCTATGTGCCTCAGCATAATCAGAGGAATGGACAAACTCCATTTCTGAGAACCTCCATGTGCTTTAGTGTAGCCCCAGTCAAACAGGTAGATGCCAACCCTATGGCAGCTGCCAGTGGCCAGACTGCCAATTACTTCAGTGTGTTCCTGAGGAAATACAGAAACACACCACCGGCCTCAGCACACCCAAGACACCACCACTAGGACCCCAGCTCAGCACCAGGTAAGCTACCAGATCCCTATATGCTCTAGCAGCACAAGCCATTCCCCACTAGACCCTGTCAATACAGCTTCAGATATGAGGATCCCCCCGTGAGCCTCAGGGCAGCATCAGTGCATTACCAGGTAAACAGCCAGGGCCTACAACCCCTGGCACGAGAAGCCTGAGACAGTATCCCTTCCACCCTGGGACCAAAGATCAAATTTAAAAGAAAGGAAAAAGGCCAAAAAAGATGAACAAAAAAATAACAAAAAAAACCAGAATATGACAATAGAAAGTTATTATGGTGACAGGGAAGCTCAAGACACAAACTCAGAAGAATACAACAATGTCAAAACACCTATGGGCAAAAACCCAAAGAAAATCTGGAAGTGGTCCAAAGCCCAGAAATAACTCATCAAAGAGTTCAAAAAGGAACTTAAAAAGCACATGAGAGAGGTAGAAGAAAAATTGGGAAAAGTAATGAGAGTGATACAAGAGAAGTATGAAAAAAGAGTCAACAGCTTGGAAAAAGTAAACAACTACTTAAAAAGTAGAATCGGCCAAATAGAAAAGTAGATTTAAAAAATCCACTGAAGAAAACAACTCCTTAAAAAGTACAGTTGGCTAAATGGAAAAGGAATTACAAAAGTTAACTGAGGAAAACCTCTCCTTAAAAGTTAGAATTGGGCAAATGGAAGGTAATAACTCTATGAGACATCAAGAATCAGTCAAACAAGATCAAAGGAATGAAAAAATAGAAGAAAATGTAAAACATCTGATTGGAAAAACAACTAACCTGGAAAACAGATCCGGTAGAGACAATGCCAGAATCATCGGACTATCTGAAAACCACAATCAAAAAGAGGACCTGGACAGCATTTTTCAAGAAATTATCAAGGAAAACCGCCCTCCTATTCAGGAACCCAAGGGCAAAATAAGCATTGAAAGACTCTACCAATTACCTCAGGAAAGAGATCCCAAAATAAAAAATAAAAACTTCAAGGAACATTATAGCCAGGTCAAGGAAAAAATACTACAAGTGGCTAGAAAGCAATTCAAATATCAGGGAGCCATAACCAGGATCACACAGAACCTGGCAGCTGCAATGTTAAAGGATAGGAGGTTACAGAACATGATATTCCTGAAGTCAAAGTAGCTAGGACTACAACCAAGAATTACCTACCTGGCAAAATTAAGCATAATACTTCAAGGGGAAAAATAGTTATTCAATGAAGTAGAAGGATTTCAAGCTTTCATAAGGAGAAGAATTTATTTGTTTATTTAAAACATTATTTTCTTTTAAAATTCTGAGTTCCAAATTCTTTTCCTCCCTCCCACCTGTCCCCTACCCACTGAGAAGGCAAACAATGTGATATCAATCATAAATGTGAAATCATGCAAAACATATTTCCATACAGCCATAATTTTTAAGAACCAGGAAAAATAAAGAAGGTGAGAAAATTATACTTCAATTTGCACCCTCTTGAGTTCTTTGTAGTTGTCTTGGATCATTGAATTGATCAAGCCTTTCATACTTGATCATCATTACAACATTACTATTACTGTTCACAATGATCTCCTGGTACTTCTCACTCCTCTTTGCATCAGTTAATATAGTTCTTGCCACTTTTTTTTCTGAAACCACCCTCTTTGTCATTTCTTATAGCACAGTAATATTCCATTACAATCATATGCCACAACTTATTCAGCCATTCTCCAATTGATGGGCATCCCTTCAATGTCCAATTCTTTGCACTACAAAAGGAGCTGCTACAAATATACATACATACATACATATACATACATATATGTATCCTTTTTCTCTTTGGGATACAGACCTAGTAGTGGCATCGTTGAGTCAAAGGCTAAGCACAGTTTGGGCATAGTTCCAGATTGTTTTCCAGCATCGTTAGACCAGTTCACAACTTTACTAGCAGTTCATTACTGTACCTATTTTTCCCTCATCCCCTCCAGCATTTCTGAAAGATGTCAGGTGGTACCTCAGAGTTGTTTTTAATCTGCATTTCTCTAATCAATAGTGATTTAGAACATTTTCATATGACTATAGATAACTTTGATTTCTTCTGAAAACTGCCTGCTCATATCCTTTGACCATTTATCAATTGAGGAATGACTTTTATTTTTGTAAATGAGAAATGAGGCCTTTATTAGAGAAATTTGCTGTAAAAGTTTTTGATATTGCTTCATTGTCTATAGTAGCTTTTAACAAAATGTAGTTTCCTTGATTATCTGTTTTAATTAGGTTTATTTTTGCTTTTGCTTTGTCTGAGATCATGATTGCTACCCCTGCCTTTTTTTTATTTCAGCTGAAGCATATTAGATTCCACTCCAGACCTTTATTTTAACTCTGTGCATGTCTTTCTGTTTCAAGTGTCTTCTTGAACACGGCATACTATTAGATTTTGGTTTCTCATCCATTCTGCTCTCTGCTTCCATTTTATGGGTAAACTCATCCTATTCACATTCCCAGTTATGCTTACTAATTGTATTTCCTCCAGCCCATTATCTTACTTTTCCCCCTTTCTCTCTTTTTATTCTGCCCTTCCTCAAAAGTCTATTTTGCTTCTAACCACTGCCTCCCTTAATCTGCTCTCCCCTTTGTCATCCCTCCGCTTTCTTTTATCCCTTTCCCCTTCTGTTTCCCTACTGGGTGCATTACATTTGTATATACAACTGAATATAGATAGTAGCAGCCCAAGGGCAAAATGACTACCAGAAGAATTAACTCAACAGATTAGAGCACTTCTCTGAGTGGAAACAGTTTGTTGCTAACTTGGAAGAAAAGTTGAGCCAACACAGTGGGGCAGAAAAGGAGTGGGCAGCTTTCAGAGATTTGGGGTGTAGCACTGTATTTGCTTATCCAGGTCAGAACATTCGCAAACATCAAGACTGGTTTGATGAAAATGATGGAGAAATTCCGAAGATGCTAAACGAAAAATGAGAAATCCACAGGATTTACCAGCAGGATAGTTCATCCATCTCTAAGAAGGCAATATTTAATTCTCTCAAAAGTAAAGTGCAAGAGAAGCTTAGAGAAATGCAGGATTCTTGGCTCAATAAGGAGGCAGATGAAACTCAGTTTTATGCTGATAGTAACAATCCAAAGTGCTTTTATGATGCCCCGAAGGCTATTTATGGGCCAAAGACCTATGGTGCCTCTCAACTTCTCAGTGCTGACATAGCCACATTGATTAGTGATAAGCACGGGATCCTAAGGAGATGGGCTGAAAACTTCCATAGTGTTCTCAACAGACCATCATCAATCAATGCTGAGGCAATTGACTGTTTACCTCAGGTTGAAGTCAATCCCTCCCTAGCTGAAGCTCCAACTGAAGAAGAAATTTTGAATGCTGTCAGCCTCCCTTCATGAGGCAAAGCTGATTCTACTCCAGATGAGATTTACAAGGTAGGGGATCCATTGCTCATACAAAAGCTGACTGAAAATTTCCAGGTTACATGGCAAGAGGAGGTTATCCCCCAGGAGTTCAAGAATGCCTCCATTGTTCATCTCTATAAAGGAAAAGGAAATAGATTGTCCTGTTGGACATGGGCATGGATTGCCCACATCAGAGAAGGTGCTGTGCTTTATGAGCAAAGCAGAATTGAAGAAGCTCAGAGGAAACACAGGATGTACAAGTTTGCAGCCTCCACCTCAAATGTTCAGCCCGTTTGTGCCCGACCTGTGGTAGACCATTCCAAGCTTGTATTGGTCTCATCAGCCGCAGTCTGACACACTGAAACTTAACTCTAACATAGCAATATCATTTTGGTCCTCTTTGAGAGTGAAGGACAACAATCAACTGTGTGTGCGTGTGTGTGTGTGTGTGTGTGTGTGTGTGTGTGTTCTACTTTCTGTGAACCAATTCTGATGAGAGTGAGGTTCAAGCATTACCTGCCACCCTCCCTGCAATTTCCCCTTCCTTTCTAAAAGCTCTTCCTTGCACACCTCTTCAAAAAAAATTTATTCACTTTTGAACTTAGGTAAATAAAGACAAAGAGAACATTTCCATATATACAGCACAACATAAAAAGAAGATTCAATATAAAAACACGAATTCCTGTTACACATCGTTCACCTTTTTTTGAAAAACCGTAATAAGCACTACAAATCATTTCAAAGCTATTCTGCTCTTCTGTGCTTCTTTTTCAAGTCTTCTTTTGTTCTCTGCACTTTTAATTTTATTTTTTCTTCTCCCCCCCCCCCGAGAAGGCTACCATTAGACACAAATATGTATATGTATATATGTATGTATGTGTGTGTATACACACACACACACACACACACACACATATATATATATATATATATATAACCTTTCTATATATACTTTTATTTATCAGTTATTTCTCTGGAGGTGTATAGTGTCTTCCTTCATAGATCCTTTGTAATTGATTTGAATATTTATTTATTTATTTTACCAATATTCAAGTTTATTAAACAAATAAAAAAGTTATATTTAGAAAACTTTTAACTGTCATCTGCTTCAAGGTTTATGTTGCTCTCAAATTTTGCATATAATTGAACTTTCAGATCAGCTAACACCCGTTGGATTGACTCAACTCTGGATTCTAATGCTTCAATTTCATCTTGCAAATTTTTCTTAGCTTCTTCCAACATTTCTCGAGTTTCATCTTGAGAGTGGCTAGTAAAAACATCACCAATTTGGTAGGGAATCATTAAAGAATCTTCATCCATCATCATTACATCATCACAAGCATCCTCTAAATTTTGAAGCTGTTTCTTTTTAACGTCTATGTCTTCCTTCAGTTCTGTGATTCTACTAGTATTCAGTGCAAATTTGTTAATCTTTTGTTGGTCTTCAAAAGTAACATTGACATCTTCTGCAGCCGCCTTCTTCATGGTGGTGGCCATCTTGGGACTCTGAATATTTATAATACTCAAATTGACTTAGTCAAAGTTGTTCTTAGAACAATATTGCTTTTACCATGTACACTGTTCTCTCAGTTCTACTCATTTCATTCTTCATTATTTCATGCAAGTCTTTCCATGTTTTTCTAAAATCATTGAGCTTATTGTCTCTTATAGCACAGCAGCATTCCATCACAATCATATACCACAATTTGTTTAGCTTTTCCCCCATTGATGGACAATCCTGCAATATCCGGTTCTTTGCCATCATAATGAGAGCTGCAATGAATATTTTAGAACATATAGGTTCTTTTCCTTTTCCCCTGATCACTTAAGAAATAGACCTAATAGTGGCATTGTGTACCTCTTTTATGTGAGGAAATTTTCCCCATTCTACCTCTCCTTATCACCTCTCCCAGTGAGTCCCTCTTTCTCCTTGACTTCATTTTATTTTTGAGATCATTCCAACATAATTGGCTTACATCCATACCCTCTGTCTCTGTAAACTCCTTTTAACTATCCCAATAATGAGAAAGTTCTTAGGAGTTACATGTATTATCTTCCCACATAGGAACACAAACAGTTTAGCTTTATCATTATTGCTCTTTCATGTTTACCTTTCCATCCTCCTTTTGAGTCTTCTGTTTGAATGTAAAATTGTCTATTCAGCTCTGGTCTTTTCATCAAGAATGCTGGAAAGTCTTCTTTCCTTAAATATACTTTTTTTTTCCCCTGGAAGGATTATAGTCAGTTTTGCCAGATACGTGATTCTTGATTGTAATCCTAGTCAGTGGTAGGATTCAAAGGAATTAAAAAGTAGCTCCAAGCAGAGGTGCTGCCCTTGCCACTAACAACCTGTTGGGTGAACCCAACCGAAAATTAGGTACAGGTTCTAGCAAACCGACGCGAACTGGCTGAATCTCACCACTGATCCTAGTTCCTTTGCCTTCTGGAATATCACATTCTAAGCCCTCTGCTCCTTTAGTGTTAAAACTTCTAAATCTTGTGTTACCCTGACTGTGGCTACATGATATTTGAATTGGTTCTGTGTGGCTGCTTGAAGTATTTTTTTCTTTGACCTGGGAGTGCTTGAATTTAGCTATATTTGAATATTCCTGGGAGTTTTCTTTTGGAGATCTTTTTTAGGGACATGAGAGCTGTCAGACCAGGAAATGGCATGCCAGCAAAGAAGGGGCACATGAAACCAAAATATATTGTCATCCAAGGTCAGATGATCTTGTGCCATTCTCCAAAGGGAACCACCCCACAGTATGGGAAATTCTCCCCTGAGTAGTGTGGCTTTTGAAGACAATACCTCTGCCCTCCAATCCTTGGCAAGGAAAGGGGAACATTCTTCAACAGAAATTAGCCATAAAATTTCCTTTTTACAAATCATTTTTATTCCTATGACCCTCAGATCTTTACATCCAGGACCAGTTTCTCACCTCAGCTTCAATACTAAATTACCAAATTATCCAATGGGCATTTCAAACTACATGCCATAGAGAAACAACATGGTGTTCATTGAATCCATGGGTAGATTTCCAGCCAAACATGGATGTGAAAAAGTTCTATCTTTGTTTCAATATATTTCCTTTGCAATCTTATGCATTTTGCAAATTTAAAACCATTATTCTGAGAGGGGGTGGGAGAGGGAAGGGCTCCTGCCAGATTCATTTGGAGACCAGATATAAATTCAGAGATCTCAGTGAAAGACTGTACAAATGAGTAGAATTGTTGGAGATGACGCTTTTCTCTTTTAATATGACCGATGGGAATGGACCAGAAAGTAAGGAGATTTTATGAATCAAAATAAGCAGCTTAACGGTGCTGAACAGAAAAAAAAAAAGCCTAGATAAGAAGAGGTGATTTATGCTTGCAACTTTTGAAGTTCAAACAGAAGAAAGAAAAAAGGAAAGTGAGGAGTTTCAGTGGAGCAAATATGAATGGAGGGAAATTAGATGGATGGAATGGAGGGAAATTAGATGACAGAAAGTTTAATCGAAGTCTTCGCAAGTGAGTTCTACATGGGAAATTAAAAAAAAACAGTTGGAATAGCCTTTGAATCCGTTTACTTTTCAGTCAGTGATTGAGGAAACTTTGTTCTAAAATGCTACAAAGTTCTCCAAGAGTGACAGGGTCCCATCTAAATTTTACATTGAATTTAACAGGGGAGGGGGTGGGGAGGAAGCCCTTCTCAGAGAGATAAAAATGTATATTTATAACAGAATATAATCAGAAAACAACAGAGGCATTTGGTTCTTTGAATTCAACAGAGAGAAAATAAAAACACAATTTATAATCCAATTAAGCCCTTTTCTGGTTCATTGCAGGGAAGAACAATTCAGTAATCACTTTGTCCATCTCACCCTCAGCCAGGTGAGAGTTTTTTCACTATCCACGTAGGATATAGGCAACACTGGGTTGAGAAGGCAAGGTTAGGGAAAGTGGGAAAAGCTTGCAGGAGGTGATACAGACCCAAAACACTATGTGATTTTAAATCTGTAGGATAAATCAGTGGTTGACTTAGAGGATCTTATATCTGAAGCTTGGAAGAGAATTCAGAGGCCTTCTAATCCAAGACACTCATTTTTATAGTAACTTGCCTAAAATAACACAGATAATAAGCTTAAGAAATGGGATTTTACTAGTCTCTATGACTCCAAAGCCTCATTTATTTTTTTCAATTTAATTTAATCTTTCAGTTTAAAATGTTTATTTTCTCTCTCCCATTTCCCTCCCATTGCAAAAGAAAATAAACTTTTGTAACAAATATGTATAGTCAAGCAAAACACATTCCCATATTTCCATGTCCCAAAATGTGTTGTCTCATTCTGCATCTTGAATCTATTGCTTCTGGCAGATGCTCTGATCAGAGTTCTAGTCTTTCTATTAAGTTGTTCGTTTTGACAAAGTTGTTATTTCTGCTGCGTACTTCACTTTGGTTCAGTTCATACAAACCTTCCCCATATTCCTCTGAAACATTCCATTTCATTTTTTCTTGTAGCATAATATTCCATCACATTCACATACCATAATTTGTTTAGCCATTCTCTAGTTAATTTGTCTGGCCATTTTGTAGCTAAGCTTCTAAATTTCTATTTTTTTGCCACTCTAAAAAGAGCTGGTATATGTATTTTTGTACCTATGGATCTTCATGATAAAACAAATTGCAACATGAACATTTCTTCCCCTACCTCCATCTACCCAAACTAGGATGATGAGGCTGATTACCACCAGGCAACTTGCGAAAACAAAAGTTATTCATGCTTCTAAGATCCTGAGGAGAAGAAGAGCGTATTTTATCTTGAAAACAGTAAGTGGGGGTAGGCCAAGCTACTATAATAAAAATGACAACTGTACCTAAACTAATTTATTTATTCAGTGTCATACCAATCAAACTACCCCAAATTATTTTATAGAGCTTAAAAAACTGACAAAATTCATCTGGAAGAACAAAAAGTCAAGAATATCAAGAGCATTAACTTAAAAAAATGCAAAGGAAGGTGGCCTCACCATGCCAGATGTAAAACTACGTTCTACAGCAACAATCATGAAAACTATTTTGTACTGTCTGAGAAATAGAGAGTTGGATCAGTGAAATAGGTTAGGTACACAAGACATGGTAACCAATGACTATAGTAATCTACTGTTTGATAAACCCGAACACTCCAGATTCTGGGATAAGAACTCACTGTTTGACAAAAACTGCTGGGAAAACAGGAAAATAGTATGGCAGAAACTGGGCATAGACCAACATCTCACACCCTATACCAAAATAAGGTCTAAATGGGTACATGGTTTAGACGTAAAGGTCTAATAAGCTATAAGCAAATTAGAAGAGCAAGGAATAGTTTACCTGTCAGATCTATGGAGAAGGGAAGAATTTATGACCAAACAAGAAAAAGAATATTCAATACTACAAAATAGATAATTTTGATGACATTAAGTTGAAAAGCTTTTGCACAAACAAAACCAATGCAACCAAGATTAGAAGGGAAGTAGAAAGCTTTCCAGCCCTAGATGTATGATCCTATGATGTCTAAGTGCAGTATCTGAATGACTTTGCCACTAGACTCATGTGATATCTGGTAGCATCATCACATAGCACTCCCTCAAAGACAAGGCCACCTCAGCTTTCTTGCAAGCGTTCAGACTTATAAATATACCATATATGGAACAGGTTTTATTGATGGCACAAAAAGGACTTGTAAGCAAGCCTAGAAAAACTGAGAGAACAATATAAACAAGAACTTTAGCTTGAGAAATTTCTTGCTAAGGTTTTGGACTATTAAGTTGGCTAGAAATGAATAAAATATCCAGCTAGGATGCATTTATGGATCATTCAGGATTGGATGATGCCAATCAAAGTTAAAGTTTTCATTCTTGAGTTCTCAAGTCTGTCACCACCTTTTATGTTATTGTTGAGGAAGGGAATATTATACAGATGGTATGCCATGGAAGAGAGAAAGATTTTGGGGTTCAAAGATACCTCTCATAGCTGCACCTTTGTTATGGGAGCCAAACTGGCTTTCCTATTTTTTTCTGTGGAATCTCAGGCATGATTATTCCGTGGTTCAAAAATGGTCAGAAAAAGAGAACAGGTCACCGTTTCTTCTTTCACAACATAACATGTAAAGACAATTTTTGACATTCATTTTTTATAAGATTTAGAGTTTCAGATTTTTCTCTTTCCTCTCCCACTCGCTTCCCTAAGACAGTAAGCAATCATGTAAAACATATTTCCATGTTATTCATAACTCTTCCAAACCCAGTATAGATCTCTAAGAAGTTTACCTGAGTCTGATAGAAGATACTTCTCAGGCTTATAGTTAGATAATGGCAATACAAGTAGATGAATAAATCTCAGACCTGTACAATAGGCCTGGCCAAAAAAAAAGTTAGAATCTCATCCAAATATATCACAACATATTGATTGAGAAGTTCTGCCAAAAATTGATTCATCAAACATTGGAACCTTGAAGGTACATTACCCACCCTGATTTGACTAAAATAAATGCAATTCAGTTAATCAAAAAGCATTTATTAAGTGTCTAATATGTGTTAAGGACTATCTTAGGCACTGGAGTGACAAAGATTAAACAGTTTCTGTCCTCAAGGAGCTTATGAATATATACACATGTATTTATTATATAAAATAGTATAATATATAATTATGTAAAATAAATTATAACATATAATTATATAAAATACATATTATATACTTATATAAAATATAAATTATGTGTGCATATCTAGGTGCGTATTATACACACACACATACACACACATACACACACACACACATATATATACATATGTAGGGACTATATAAACATTCTATCTCTAGCTCTCTCTTGTTCTCTCTTCTCTCTCCCTGTCTCTGTCACTGTCTCTCTCTCCTTCCCTCCCTCTTTCTCTGTCTCTCTCCAGGTCCCTCTCTCTCTCTCTCTCTCTCTGTCTCTCTGTGTCTCTCTCTGTCTCTCTTTTTGTGTGTGTCTCTCTCTGTGTCTCTGTGTTTCTCTGTCTCTCTCTGTCTTTCTGTCTCTGTCTCCATCTCCGTCTTTCTGACTGTCTCTCTCTCTGTCTCTCTGTGTGTCTCTCCCTCCCTCCCTCCCTCCCTCTGTCTCTCTCTCTCACTGTCTCTCTCTGTGTCTCTGTCTCTCTGTGTCTCTCCCTGTCTCTATCTCTCTCTCTCCCCCTCCTTCCCTCTGTCTCTCTCACCGTCTCTCTCTCTGTCTCTCTCTGTCCCCCTCCCTCCATCTCTCTCTCTGTCTCTCTCTGTGTGTCTCTCTGTCTCTCTCTTACTGTCTCTCTGTCTCTCTATATATCTCTCTCCCCCTCCTTCCCTCTCTGTCTGTCTCTTTCTATCTCTATCTGTCCCTCTCTGTCTCTCTCTGTCCCCCTCCCTCCATCTCTCTCTCTGTCTCTCTGTCTCAGCGTCTCTCTCTGTCTCTCTCTATCTGTCTATCTCTCTATGTCCCTGTCTCTCTATCTCTCTCCCCCTCCCTCCCTCTCTCTTTCTCTCTCACTCTCTCTTTCCCTTTCTTTCTCTAAATGACATAGAAGCAGTTCAGCAAATGCCAGCCTTAATGTAGTGGGACTAATAATCTACCCAGGCCACCCAGAGCACATTATAGCTGACCTGGAAGCAGATGATAAATGATTCTATTGTTGTGAACCCAGACGTTAAGTCTGGCTAAATCATCCCCACTGCCCCATATGCACGCTCTTCTGGGATCTTCACAATAGCTACTGGGAACGTACTGCTACATAGTATCTGAATTAGGTGACTTTCAAATTAGCTCTGTCATAGACCTGGCATTTCCTGTAGGTTCATAGATCTAGAAGTAGAGGAGAATTTCAGAGCCATCTACTTTGCCATCATCTCTTGCCCCCTGGCCCCTCGCATTATTTTGTACGTGGAGAAACTAAGAGCCAGAGAGGTCCATGTTTTTCTCAAGGTCATCCAGGTAATAATCGTTGCTGTGCTAGCCCCAAACTTTGTACTTCAGACTGGTTGTATTCTTCTGAATTCCCATGGCAACCATGGAAATGACCTGCTTTTGTATTTGTTAGGTGAAACAGGAAGGCAATAAACACAACATCAACGATAATCATGAGTATGCCTATATAGTTTTGTATTGCAAAGTATGAGAGACTCTCCATAAAGAAGGTAAAAGAAGTACAACATTTATTCAGACACCCGAGAACCATATCCCATAACCAAATGTTCAGCTCCCACAGCCAGTCAGCCCACTTTATCATAACAGCAAGGAACTTAAAACTCCATACCACAGCCTGGAGCCTGGCCATCCCAAAGCCTCTCCAACCCCCTGCTGGGGCCTTCCCCAAAACGAATTCACAGGACAGCTAAGTCAGCCTGTCAGGAAGCTCCTCCCACCATGTAACTTAGGCTTCTTGTGAGGTAAGCAGGTCACATAGCCTATTAATGGGTGGCAAAGATCTTCAAATCTAATTGCTACTACATTAGGTTAAGAGTTGAGCGTGAGGCCTAGAAAGTTTCAGATTGCCAGCTTCAGAGGGGATTGTGATCAGTTGGAGTGTTGTTTGATCCGCAGGACTGAACATGAGTTAGTTTGTCCCCTCTCTAGTCTCTCTAGGTTCACCAGAGGTATTCAGGTGCCTGACTACCTTCCCCAGGGGAAAGGGGAATAGTGGCTACACTTTGGCTTTGGGAATGGATGAGGTGAGTAGCAGGAAGCTCAGCAATATGGCAAAGGAAAGCAGCAGAGCCAGCTACAGAGAGACTGCATTGCCCTGTCATTGGCATGGGATGAGGGGGATAGAGGGAGGAAGAGAAAGAATACTGGGTGCTTCCAGCTGATAATCAAAGAGGCTGCCTACAAACAAGCAGAATATTGGAGTATTGGGTTATTTGTAGAGAAAGAATCATACCCAGGTAAATCTGTCCCTATGTCTCTCCTTGCATTGTAGCTTATAGGAAGATGGATAGGGGCACTGTATATTGTTTGTACATTCCTTCCCTTTGATGGCTGGGAATCAAGTTTTTGGCATAAGCAAGTTTATGAGAAGGTCATTCTATGACAAGTGACTAAGGTAGATGTGTTGTTAAGCAAAATAGTCTCCTTACCATGGCTTTTGTTTCTTTTGAGTGGAAGTACTTTCAGCTGTTAAGTGCTAAGCCCCAGGCCCAAAGCCCTATCAGGTGTGAAACCTGTGTGGGTGTAGATTAATGACTTAAGAGGGGCCAACTGGGGAATCAATGGTCT
>CM053628.1:55233783-55246218 GCA_028646595.1 Phalanger gymnotis | reverse complement strand
TACTTCATGGCAGCTATTCCTCAGACTCAGAACCGGGCTGCCTATTATCCTGCCAGCCAAATCGCTCCTCTCAGACCAAGTCCTCGCTGGACTGCTCAGGGCGCCAGACCTCATCCATTCCAGAACATGCCCGGTGCTATCCGCCCGGCGGCTCCCAGGCCGCCATTCAGTACGATGAGACCAGCTTCTTCACAGGTGCCACGAGTGGTGTCCACACGTGTGGCCAACACGTCGACTCAGACCATGGGTCCACGTCCAGCGGGAGCGGCGGCTGCCGCAGGTACCCCTGCCGTCCGCTCGGTTCCACAGTATAAGTATGCTGCCGGCGTTCGCAATCCTCAACAGCATCTTAATGCTCAACCACAGGTTACCATGCAGCAGCCTGCCGTTCACGTGCAAGGTCAGGAACCTTTAACCGCTTCGATGTTGGCATCTGCCCCTCCGCAAGAGCAGAAGCAGATGTTGGGTGAACGCCTGTTTCCACTCATTCAGGCCATGCACCCTACACTGGCCGGGAAAATCACCGGCATGTTGCTAGAAATCGACAACTCGGAGCTTCTTCACATGCTCGAGTCTCCTGAGTCTCTGCGTTCTAAGGTCGACGAAGCCGTAGCGGTGCTTCAAGCTCACCAGGCGAAAGAGGCCGCCCAGAAAGCGGCGAACAGTGCTCCCGACGTGCCTGCCGTTTAAAAGAAAAGACGAGGGACGGAGAAACGGAACCTGCACTTCGTGGGAAGAAAAATGTCTAAACATCTAAAAACTTAAATATTGTGAAAAAAAACATCGAAAAATGTGAAATAAAGAAACAATGGAAAGGAAACTTTGAACTTGATGTACCGAGCAAATGCCAGGTCTAGCAAACTTAATGCTAGTCCTAGATTACTTATTGATTTAAAAGCAAAAACAAAAAAACAAAAAAAATCGAAAAATAAGACCCCCCCATAGTAAAATATAAAAACAAATGTTTTATGGGGGGGAGATTTTCAGCACATTACAAAAATTTAAAGCATTCCTTTCTTTAATTTTATAATTCCTTAATGTGGAAAAGCTCAGAATATCACCACTGTTTTAGATAACAGGATTGATAGCTGAGCAAAGAAATGTAATTTGGGTTATAAAATTCTTGCTTTAATAAAAATTCCTTAAACAATTGGGGGGGAGGGGCGGGGAGAGAATGAAATGGAAATGTGGTCCAAAGAAAACGAATTTAATCCCAGTACAGAAAATATATGTGTATATACATATATATATCTATATCTGATGGGAAAAAATATGCAACAACCCTTTTAAAATCATACCTTCAAATTATACATTATTCAGATGATACATTTTATTTATTATTTATTGACTTCCAATGAGATGTGGATAAGATTAATACTCAGGAGAAGTCAGAGGATGCAAAAATTGATCTGACAAGTCACTCATAAATTATAGATTTCCAGATGAAAAGGACCTAGTTAAGAGGAAGAAAGTGACTTCATTCTTTTAAAAAGCAGAGTCATATGAAAAGCTAGCTGCTGCCTTATATTTGGTCTAGAAGTATTATCTCTGATCTGGGTATCCCTTTTTAAAACAGCTAAATTTCTAAGCCACTTGCTATTGGCCTTTGGTGACATCCTGCTGACTCCTCCTTGACAGTTTATTTGATAAGAAGTTTCTTCCTGTTAAAATCTGTTTGCCTTTTAAATCAGATTTTCAGTTCTTTTTGAGCTAGTGAGAAGAGGTTTGATTTCTCCCAGTCTTTTCTGATGTACCCCATGGTCAGCCATGTGGTCTCTCCATCAAGAGATTTAAGAAACCGGCAGTTTGTTCTTGGCCTTGCTGTCACTGTGGCTGCTGCTGCTACTACTTCCGATAGCTCAAAATTGTAAAGGGTTGGAAAGTTTGCAAAGCACTTTACATAGTTCAACTCATTCAATGCTCCCAATAGCCCTATTATCCCCATTTGTAGATGAGGAAACTGAGGCTCGGTGGGCTTAAGTCACTTGTCCAGAGGCAGGATAATAAGTATGTAACTAGCTATGTGATCTTAAGCAAGTTATTCTTGGGACTCAGTTTCTTCATTTGTAAAACGAGCCTTGGATTTCTAGGGGCCCTCTCAATTCTAAAATCCTGTGAACTCTGGGAGCAAGACTGGCCTTATGTGCGTGTGGATCAGGTGATCACTTGTTAGTTCTGAGTTAGTAGGCAAAGGGAAGCTCTATTCCTACCCAACACAGCTGGGACTTGAATGAATCTGGGACGTGGATGAATGAATGAGCATTTGTGGAGTGCTTACTATATGTGAAGCTTGGTGCTGAGTGCTGGGATACAAATAGAAAGTGAAGGCAGTTTCTGCTTTCAAGGAGTTCGCTTTCTAAAAAGGAAATAATATATCAGGAAGTTTCAGATGCAAGTCAAATAAATGGAAAAGCTTGGAAATGCATCTTTTGTAGTGTCATTTCAATTGATAAAACTGTTCGATGGTGCCACGGACTTTGGGGAGAACTTTGCTTTCTGGTTCTTTAGTAGCTGTGGCTGCTAAGGAAGCTGGGCCTTGAGCAGCCTCAGAGGCAGTGACCAGGTTGCAAGGGCGACTTCCCTTGAGCCAGTCACCTGGGAGGTGTTGCTCTTTTGAGGAGTCTTGGGTTTACCTGCCCACAGGTGGTGGTGGCAGTTTTAGCAGGGATGGCAGATCCCTTCATAGGGGTTGTTCCTCTTGATGGTGGCTATGGGGACTGGAATAGAAGCAGGGTATTTGGTCTAGGGGCCACTGTCCTTCTTGGGACTTTGCAGTGGTACTGCCTGTCAGTAATCCTGGGCAATCTGGTATGGGCTAAGTGGCTCAGTGGATCTGGAGTCAGGAAAACCTGAGTACACATCTGGCCTCAGACACTTGACTAGCTGTGTGAACAAAGGTAAGCCACTGAACAGCTACCTACCTCAGTTTCCTCAACTGTAAAATAGGCATAAAAATAGTACCTACCTCCTAGGGTTCTTGTGAGGATCAGATGACATAATACCCGTAAAGCTATTTTGTACAGTGCCTGCCACATAATAGCTTATTTATATATGTTTATGTCCTCACTTCTTCCTCCCGTTTGCTTCTCCTTCTCTTCCTTCCTTGCTTCCTTCTAGCTTTCTTCCAGCTTTCCTTCCTCCTTTTTTCCTTCCTCACTCCCTCTCTCCCTTTCCCTCTTCTTTCCTCCCTTCTTCCTTTGTCCCTCCCTTGCTTCTTTCCTTCCCTCCTTTTTCCCTCCATCCCTTTCTTCTTCCTTCCTTCCTTTCTCCCTCCCTTCTTTCCCTTCCTTCTTCCCTTCTTTCCTTCCTTCCTTCTTTCCTTCCTCCCTCCCTTCTTCCTTCCTTTCTCTCTCTGTCTCTCCCTTTTTTCCTTCCTTCCTTTCTCCCTCCCTCTCTTCTTTCCCTTCCTCCCTTCCTTTCTTTCTCCCTCCATTCCTCCCTTTTTTCCTTCCTTCCCTCCTTCCTTCCTCCCTCCATTCCTCCCTTCTTCCTTCCTTTCTCCCTCCATCCTTCCCTTTTTTCCTTCCTCCCTTCCTTTCTTCTTTCCTTCCTTCCTTCTTTTCTTCCTTCCTCCCTCCCCCCACTACAAATATGGAAAAAGACAAGTTTTGCTTATGTCACAACATTTTCCAGCTCTGGCTCTAGTTGTGAAGAAGGCGGGAATCAGGGTGCTATTCAGATTGAGGTCCATGAACCATAGCAGAAGACCCATCCCCCACCTTTAGCCCCTCCACACAGGTGACATGACATTCAGGGAATTTATAATCTCCTACCTGCTTTGATTTTGTTGTGTTTTCATGTCCAGGTTGTTTCCCTTATTAGAATGGAATCCCCTTGAAGCCTGGGATTTCACTTTTGTCTTTGTAGCCTCATCATCCCCAGACTGGAGGAGGACGTGTGCTTTACAAATGCTAAATTAATTGATTGATTGATGGGGAAATGAAGTTAGCACACAGAACTCACTACCACATGCTCAGTGGCTGGCCAAGGATAGTAGGAAAACCTCTGAACTTGAAATCCATGGGTTCCAATGTAATGTACCATCACTTCATAGCGATATGACCTGGAATAAATCACTATACCTATCTGGATTAGTTGATGTACAACGTCCCTTCCAGCTAACCTTCTCCTATATGAACAGAAGACTGTGTATGTGGCGGGGCGGGGTGGGGAGGAAGGGAACAAGTACTGTGCTAAGAACTTTACAGATATCCCATTTGATCCTCACAACAACCCTCAGAGGCAGGTGCTATTATTATCCCCACTTCCCCAGTTAAGGAAACTGAGGCATAAAGATATTCAGTGACTTGCTCAAGGTCACACAGCTAGTAAGTGTCTGAGACTGAATTTGAACTCAGGTCTTCCTGACTCCTAGACCAGTGCTATATGTACTACACCCCGCTCAAACAGCAAGGGGTCTGGGAACTTAGAAAAGGGAGAGGTCTCTATACTTGGGCCTAATGAGAGTGTACTGAAGAGCTGAGCTCCTCTGACCTCCAACAGTCTATCCAGCTTGAAATCCTGACTCTATGTGACCTAGGGCCAATCATTGAACTCTGGGCCTCATTTTCTGTATTTGGAAAATGGGTTTGTCAAGATGATCCGTAAGCTTTAAATTCAGGATATGATGACCCAGATTTTGGAACATAGGAGCCACTCAACCCAAGTTTGTGGAATGACCTGACTAGAGTTGAAAACAAACACAGAAAAACATACAAAAAACCCAGAAGGGTTCTTTCTTTTGTCCTTTTGTGCTATGGTACATAGAATGTTCTAGTAGAGCTACTTTAGAAGCAATTGACAGGTTTTTTTTATTTCTAAAGAAACCTGGGGGTAAAAAAAAACCTGCCACAACAAACCAGAACCAGAAATTTGGGAACCAAGGAGGGTTTATTCATTTTGCCAGCAAGGGAGCCCAACCCACAGGGGCAGAGACTCTTCAAAGGAACAAAGAACAAAGATTATATAGGTTTTAATTAGAGGGGAGCTAAGTTGGCTATAAGGTACCTCTTGATGGGTCAGAGCTTATCAATGGAGCATTAGCGGAAGGAATAAGGGCTATATTTGGGGAAAGTTTCTTGTTCGGGTTAGCTGTTTCTCATAACCCAGCCCCACGAGATAGGACTGCTCCAGATACTTCCTGTTACAGCAGAAAGGAAGCAAGGGCAGGGGCAGGGCAAGATAGAGGAATTGCTTTAGTTTCCTCAGTTACCTCTAGATCTTAGCTGTGTGATGTTCTTCAAAGAGCCTCCGCTGGACAAGGAATCAGGACCAGACTTTCATGACTTGCTGGACCTTAGCTGACACTGTTCTTTCATCTTTGTAGCATCCTTCCTAACCCTGAATTCTGGCTCTGTCAACAAGTAGCTGCCATCTTGGGCAGATTTCATAACCAATCTACACCTCAGTTTCTTCATCTGTCAAATGGAAATAAAAATTTCTGTCCTATCTACTTTACAATGGTTGTTTAAATGGTGAGAGAATAAATATATTTTCAAACATTTTGAAAGACATGAGACATCACACACATAATGTTATTGAGTCAGAAGAGAAATGAATTAGAAATGTAAAACACATTATAGAAAAGGGTGACAGGATAAACAAGAAAATGAGAAAGAAGGAAAGTTTGAGTTTATGGAGCTGTTTGTTATGCCTTTGAGGGAACAGACATAAGTAATTGATGAAATGCAATCATTTTAGTTTTGTTTGGGTGCAAGAAAAAAAAAACATTGAATGTGTATGTCTACAGAAAAATCTGGGCTTTCAGAAACCATTGGCAAATGAGTTATCTTCAGATAGCCAAGGACTATTCCTTTAAGGAATAAAACCTTTCAGAATCTTTTTTTTTTTGCTAGCTATTACCCATGCCTTAGCTTTCTTAAATAGATGCCAACTATAATTTAGCCTTTTGTTTGTGATGTGTCAGATCATCGTTTTTAAACACAACTATGATGTTAAAGGCCTTCAGGCTGCTTTCCTTTGGCGTTGGTGCTTTTCCACTATCTTTTTTTGGGTGTTCTCTCTCCTTACAGTAAGTATCAGCTATCATTTCTCATCAACGTCTGTGGACTTGCCTATAGTAGCCCTCTTCACCTTGTCTAATTTGTTGAACGATAGGAAACTAGATCACCATGTTTATTAGAGGTCTGCAAAATAAGATCAAGCAATGTCTCAGCAAGGACCTATTACAGACATCTGAGTTAAGCCCGCACATGTTAATGCATGAATAGAAGTGTGTTCCAGGCCCTGTCATTGCCGTTTCTTAGAGAAGTCACTCAACTCCACAAGTCTTAGTTTTCTTAACTGGACAGTGGGAATAATGATATACATGCACCTCTGACTTTGGGTTGTTGGGAGGGAGCTACTCTGTCAAATCCTCTGGAAACCTTAGCTGCACATCTGGACTGCTGCGACACCTTTCTTTTCCTAGCTATGTTCTGGAAGGGACCTTTGAAGCCATTTAGGCCTTTGTTCTGATTCCAGGTAGACTTACACCTAAACCTTTCAATCAGTCAAAAAAAAAACAAGCATTTAGTTACATCTCATTATGTGCTAGGTACAGGGATTATAAAGGCAAAAAGGAAACAATTCCTGCCCTCGAAAGAGCTTACATTCTAGAAAAAGAGACAAAGTACACACGTGCATTTTATACATATATAATATAGGCATTATAATGTGTTTTTCTATATATGTGTGTGTATAGGTACATATGTGGGTCTACATATATGTACATGTAAAATGTATGTGCATTTCATTATGTGTATGTATGGGTGTATATGTGTACTTGTGTGTTTACATTTGTATTTGTATCTCTCCCTCTTAGCATCATGGAAGAATTTCCCAGCCCATGTAACTGCTGTGCTCTGGACTTTGATAAGTTGACCCCTCCTATTGGTGGAGAGGGAGAAAGAGAGATGAGGTTAGCTTTGTTAGGGGAATGGAAACAGGGTGATGGTGACGGGGGACAGAAGTGGAGTCCAAGAGTTGTGGAAGGAAGCAGCTGCCATGAAGATTATTGGTCAGGAAGAATGGATTAAGTTCCTACTAGGTGCCAGGCAGTGTGCTGAGTGCTGAGGTTATATGATGAAAATCCACATGCAGATGCTGCCTTGTTGGAACTGTTAGGATTACCGAGCTTAGAACTGGTGACCTTTTTCCCCTTCTCTCATTTCCCTCCTACTATTTCAAGCTGAGCACCACAGAATGGGCACTTTCAAATTGTGGGGCTGGAGAAGACTTTGGAAAGTCTCTTGGACAGCAAGGAGATCAAGTCAGTCAATACTTAAAGTCATTAATTCAGACTATTCACTGGAAGGCCAAATACTGAAGCTGTAGCTTGAATACTTTGGCCACAAAATGAGAAGTCGGGACTCATGGGAAAAGACTCTGGTGGTGGGAAAGGAAGAAGGGAATGCCAGAGGATGAGATGGAAAGGAGTCTGAGTTTGAACAGACTTTGGGAAGTAGTGGAGGATAGCAGGGCCTGGCATGCTGTGGCCTACGGGGTCCCAAAGAGTCACACGTGACTCAGCATCAGCAACACTTTGAGCGGCTATCTGCCTGTTTCCTGTAACTTCTCTCTGTCTCTCTCACCTTTATGCTAACTTTTCTTAAGGCTGGTTATTCTGATAATTGTGCTTAACTCTTGCTTCGCTGCCTAGGTATTGCATCATGCAAATGCAGCAGACTCAATAAAAGACTTGTTTCACTGAGGAGGGGGAAAGAAATAGATTTTGCCACTTTCTCATTTGCCAGAGCACTTTTATGCCTGGGAGTTCAGATCTGTAGGAATAGAACTATTCAGTCTCTTTTTAATATAACTACCTAGGATGGAGAGACTTATTCGGGCATATCTTTCTAGGCAAAAAAAAAAAAAATCAATCAGCAGTTTGACTTGAGGGAAGCCATGACTCACTGACTAGCCTTCTACTTTCCTTCCCATTATTTCCTGAAAATGGGTTTATGAGGATGACTCCGTCTCCAAGCTGGGGAGCTCTGAGAAGGACGGGGGAAGTGTAGCCTCATCCACACAAGGTTTTGGGAAGGGGAATGACTGATAGGAAAGGGAGCTTCTGTATTTCTCCAGCACTGTCTTTTTCTGTTTCTTAGAATGGATGCAGAGTTTTGAGTCTGTATGTAAGCATCTCCTCATTTTCTGGAAGTTAGTGATTTCTGTCTGTTTCCATCTGTCTGTTCAGAGCCAAGCTAAGCAGAAGCCCACTCCTCTTGTCCTAGACTTTATAACATAGGGCTGAAAAGGAGTTGGCATGAGGGCCAGCAATACAGAATTGGCTGGAGACATCTTTGGAGATAGGGCACCATGGCAACTAGTGATTTAGATCAGCTGATGCTTAATGCACACACACACACACACACACACACACACACACCTTTACACACACGTGTATGTATATGGATATATGTGCATATCTTCTGTTGTTTGGTTCTGTTAGGGATTTAGAACTATGCCCACCTAGCTGTTCAGAGCAAAGTGGGGAAGAAGCCCACCTCCCCTCTTGGCTGAGGGGTCATAATATAGGACTAATATGGAGTTAGCCCAGCAGGATTCAGGGTTTCTATGGAAACAGACTAGTCGCCATAGCAACGAGTGGTTGAGACCAGCTGACTCCATCTTTATGAACGCTGAATTCTTCTTCAAACAGGGACTCATGAGTCCCAAGGCTAGTGCTGCTGCATAGAGCTAATATTGGGATCCTCTCCTCCTGTGGAGACGTCAACATGCTGCTCCCTCCCACCCCACATTCAGGACAAAAAGAAAGAGGATCCAGACAAAGTAGAATCCAGATGAATTGAAAGGAGAGCAGCACGGTGGTCTTTAGGCACTCTCTCAAATATTCTCTCCTAACCAGACTCCACATTCCCAATAGGGATTCACAGACTCACCTGTGGGTTCCTGCCTAGGGTCCGTTTTGGAAACCCCTCCTACTGTGGAAATTTTTTACCAGCATACCTTCTTCCTCCCCTCAGCCTCCTTTCAAGAGGTGGCAGACACAGATTCTCCCTACTTACATTGGAACAAAGGTGCTCTAGTAGGTGTTTTTGAAAGTATGCTATATTCTGTGGTCATTCTGAGGCTAGGGACCCCCAAATTTGTAAAGACTCTGCCTAGGTTACCCTCCATACCTCTCCTGACACTGAAAAAGTGGTCAATGCTGATTCAGCCCAGGCACAGAAGGAAAGGAGAGCCAAGGGAGAGACTGGGCAGGGAGCCACACTTGCTAACTCCAAATCCAAAACCAGAGATCTTTCCACTCTCACAGTAAATGAATAGAATTTGCAGGTGAGTGGTAGAGACATTTAGGAATATGGGACTGAACACTTCGTGTGTCCCTAAAATTATCCTTCACAGACAGACAGCTATTCTGCCTCCATCAAAGGCCAGGCTTATGGAAAAGTTTCACTGTTTCACATATCAGAATCCTTCCAGTGTCAAAGCACTTCATTTCTCAGGAAATTAGTAGATCATCAATCGACTCTAACCTCAATCCGCCTGTTGGAATAAACACACCAGGTCTGAGAATTTATGGGATTCTTCTACTGTAGGAGTTGTCCATGGGCTCTGCCTTGTGGAAATCTGTGAGGATGGGCTGCACCAAGCCATCTCCACTTGCCATCACAGCCATGGCGGTGTAGTTGTTTGGCTCCAAGGGTTGCAGTATGCCCTTCTGTACCCCTTTCTGCCACCCCCACTTTTTCCAATGGGATACTTTAATTACTGCCAGGAGGGGAAGTAGAAAGACAGAGCCAACAGGAGCTTGGACACTCTCCTGTCCTCAGAGATGGGAACTGGGCTAAAATTACATCTCTCTGCTCCCTTCAACATTTTTAGTCTATGGCATATAATCAGGTTCAACCTAACTTCTGATTTCTGTTTCATTCCTGAAAGACATTGCCTGACAAAGATGCTTTTCCTACATTCTGCAGAGTTTTGAGCAATTTTGGTGTGACTACCCAATAGAAAGGTCTGTTTTGTTTCCATAGAAATCAATGAACTTTTCCCTTGGGGAGACTGCAGGCTATATGGGGATACAGGGCATCTAAACTAATCAAATTGAATGATTTCTCTAGGAAAAAGATACACACATGGAGATCTAGTACCATGTTGCAATCTACCAAAAGGCATACAACTGACCCATCTTATTTCTTTTCTATTTGTAATTGATGGGAAAGGTTACTTTAACAAAAAATAACGGTCCGTGGCTAAAAGTAAGACAGATCGTGCTCATGCTGTTTGTGGAGGAACTTCATCTTCCATCCTGTGAAAGACTCCAATTGATGTCACATTCCCATTTATGTTGGGAATAATGACAACCCTTTGGGAACAATACAAAATAATCTAGAGGCATTACTGTAGCTAAAGAGAAATCTGGTGTGTTTTTGAAATAAAGACATTTATGAATATGGCTCCTTGTTTCTTCCAGTTTGGTTGTTCTTGCAGTCAAACGAAATCGGCTTCTCTCAATCTGCAGGAAGCTAATGTTGGTTTCTGTTGTAAAAACTATCTAGAATTGGGTAAAAGTTATTTCACAGAACAAATTAAAACCAAAAAAATACATTTATTTCTTGGGACTGTGATATAGAGCTGGAAACTAGGGAGATTTCTAGAATTACATAAATATCCTGGAACTTGCCAGGTTTACTCTCTTTGGGTCTGTAGGTTTCTCAATGGTAGATTATGTCCATTTCGTAGAAAGACATAGTGCAAGAACAAGCAAGATATTTTACTTCCATTCAGTTTTGTGAAGTCCTTCCTCCACAGCCTTCTAGCTCTAGATTTAGCATCCTTGGTGTGACACTGGGTGATCCCATCACCTCTCTGGGTTTCACATTCCCTCTGTGGATAATTTGTCCCTTTTAGCTCTGGCTCTAGGCCTGTGATCCTGTAGACCCATTTAGGACCGAAAGGAATGGCTAGGTGGAAAGGACGTTGAGATGACAAGTATTGACCATACATTTGAGAAGGGTGGCAGTGACTGAAAAGAGAGAGGGACAGCTTTGTTCCAACGGAGTGCCACAGATGGAAAGGGGATGGAGACCATGATCCAGTGACAGGAACATTGGAATTGATAGGAGAGGACTCAGATTCAAATCCCAGCTCAACTATTAACCACAATGATTACAGCAGTCACCTCATTTACCGTCTGATTTTGTATTCTCCAGGGTCATTGTTTTTTCTGTTATCCCTGGGCACATAGGCAAGTATTCACTCCATGCCTGTTTTAACCCTGTAATATCTGTCTGCCTTTTGATATTTATTTCATGAACTTCCTTCAAAGCCAAGAACAGCCATTTTCTTGTCCTTATTTTTGCAAAGTTTTGCTTTTATGAGTGGGCAATATTCATACTTTACCCAGGGACCAAGGGCACTGTAGGACGAAACCTGCACAATGCTCTGTCCACTGTTCTCTAGTCTTAACCTCAGTCATATCTTCTTTGCTAGGATTAAGAGTGAAAAAGGTCATTTTGGTTGGGTTATTTAGTCTGAATTCCTATTTATGTAGAAGGAATTTATTACTTGCTTCACTTTAAATTAAGCATTTCATTTGGTTCCATTCTGCCTCTCATAACAGGGAATGAGTCACCACAGGTGCTCAAATCCAATAAAAATAGGGTTTGCCATGTCTCAGAATGCAATACTAGGCCTTGTATATGACATGCGGAAGATTGTGCTCTGCATGAGCTATTTATTCTCTGGTCTAGACTTTTCTATGTGGTGCACTTTTCTTTTGGACACAAAACATCCCTGTATAACTGTGCTATTTTCCTCAATGGCAATGAACTGGTCAACAAGCATTTATTAAGCGTCTATTATGTAGGGGACCATCCCTCCACTTCCTTACAAAAGGAAGAGGCTGGAGAAGGCAAACATGTGTATTTTAGACTCAGCACTTTTTATTGGAGGGGGGAAGGCAGGGTAGTTGAGGTTGATTTGCCCAAGGTCACATGGCTAGTAAGCATGTCAAGTGTCTGAGGCCAAATTTGAACTCTGGTCCTCCTGACTCCAGGGCCAGTGCTCTACTCACTGTGCCACCTAGCTGCTCCTAGAGTCAACACTTTCCACAGCAACCTATTAAGCACTCAATAAACGCCCTAATTTCCTTCCTTCCTTCCTTCCTTCCTTCCTTCCTTCCTTCCTTCCTTCCTTCCTTCCTTCCTTCCTTCCTTCCTACCTTCCTTCCTTCCTACCTTCCTTCCTTCCATCCATCTTTCTTTCTTTCTTTCTTTCTTTCTCTTTTTCTCTCTTTCTTTTGTCTTCCTTCCTTCTTCCTTCCTTCCTTCCTTCCTTCCTTCCTTTCTTTCTTTCTTTCTTTCTTTCTTTCTTCCTTCCTTTCTTTCTTTCTTTCTTCCTTTCTTTCTTCCTTTCTTTCTTCTTTCCTTTCTTTCTTTCTTTCTTTCTTTCTTTCTTTCTTTCTTT
>CM053628.1:55188814-55227649 GCA_028646595.1 Phalanger gymnotis | reverse complement strand
GTAAGTGATCCCTCCCTTCTGCTGCCCCTACTCCTCCTGCCCCTCCCTCTCCTGTCCTTATCTTGCTCTTATACTCCCCCTCCCATTTTCTCCAGAACCACACCGCTGCCCATAGCTTTCTGTCAATGCCCAGGGTGATGTGGTCGGATTGTCCCGGGAGCATTCATAGCATCGCTTATCCATGTGTTGTGTGTGTGTGTGTGGGATCCTGTGTGTACGTGTGTATGTCCGTGTGTATACATATGTGTGTACCTGTTTTTGTGCCTGCTTCTCCAGGGAGGCTTAGACTTCGGTTTTTACTTGGCCAATCTGCCTGCCTGGGCATTTTTCTGTAGGGCTGGGGGCTTGGAGGGAAATGGAATGGGGTGGCAGGGAAAAGCCTTTGAGAACACTCCCTCCTTAAATGGAGGTTTTCTGCTCTCTCAGTCCCTCCTTTCCTTCTTTCGTGACCTTGGCCTTGGAAATGGGCAGAGAGGAGACAGTCTAATTTCTTGCCCTCGCCTTCTCCCCATCATATCTTTTGTTTGGCCACATTTAATTTAGTGGTATATTTGTTTTTGATCTAGCTTCAACCAGCACCTCCTGAAAAGGGCATTTCCACGTATGTATTTGTCAAAAGAAAAAGCGCACTGTCTGTGAATCCGTGGATCTCTGCGATTTACAGACTGAAAGAACAGAGTTGTTTTAATTTGCAGTTCTCCAATTTTGAGGGATTTGGAGCATTTTGTCATATAGTTATTGATAGCTTGGATTTCTTCCTTTGAAAACTTCCTGTTCATATCCTTTGAGCTCTTGGAGAATGGCTCTTAATCTTAAAAATTGAAATCAGTTCCATATATATCATGCAATGCACCATTAGAGAACATTGCTATAAAGATGTTTTTCCTCACTTAACTGTTACCCTTCTATTTTAACTGCATTCATTTTTTTGTGTAGACTTTTCAATTTTATAAAGGCAAAATTATCAATTTTATTTTCTGTAATCCTTTCTGTGGCTTGTTCTGTCATGCCCCTGATCCATACCTGTGAAAAGTCATTTCCTTCTTGCTCCTCCACTAATTTGTGAATGATTTCCCTTTTATATCTAATTCCTGTATCTGTTTGTAGTTTAATTTGATATGTTCTGTGAGGTGTTGATTTCCTAGCAAATTGCTTTTCACTTTTCTCATCTGTTTTTTTAATCAAATAGTATGTTTCCCCTGCTCCTCCCTATAACTCCTTCTTTGACTATTTTCCATATAGTTTATAAAATAATTGCTCTTTAAAGTTTGATAGAATTTACTCATGAATCCATCTCGTCCTGGGGACTTTTTTCTTAGGGAGCTCACTTATGGCTTGTTCAATTTCTTTTTCTAAAAGAGAATTATTTGAGCATTTTATTTCCCCTTCTGTTAATCTGGGCAATTTATATTTTTGTAAGTATTCATCTATTTCACTTAGATTATAAGATTTATTGGCATATAATTGGGCAGAATATCTCCTAATAATTACTTTAATTTCATCTTCATTGGTGCTGAATTCACTCTTTTCTTTATTGATACTGGTAATTTAATTTTCTTTCTTTTTTAAATTAAATTCTCCAGTTGTTTATCTATTTTATTTTATTTTTTCATTAAAGCAGCTCCAAGTTTTATTCATTAGTTCATTGGTTTTCTTTCAGTTTTTTAATATTGCCTTTGATTTTTAGGATTGCCAATTTGGTGTTTAATTGTAGCTTTTTAATTTGTTCCTTTTTGAGTTTTTTTTTAAATTTCATGCCCAAATCTGCTCTTTCTTTATGTTATTGATATAAATTTTCTCCTAAGTATGCTTTGGCAGCATCCCATAAATTTTGGTATGTTGTCTCAGTGTTTTCATTCTCTTTAATGAAATTATTGATTGTTTCTGATTTGTTCCTTGATGCACTCATTCTTTAGAATTGGATTATTTGTTGCTATTTAGTTGATTGGAGTCTGAGGCTTCTTGATCCCATATGCTCTTGGCTAAGATACTGGAATGAATTGCCATTTCCTTATCCAGCTCAGTTTACAGATAAAGAACTGAAGTAAAAGGGGTTAAGTGACTTGCTCAGGGTCACACAGCCAAGAAATGTCTGATGAGGCTGGATTTGAACTAAAGTATTTCTGACCCCAGGGACAGTATTGTATCCACTGTACCATGAAGCCGCCCCAGATTTTTTCAGTGTTCACTCATTGTAGTTGTGTCTGACTCTTTGTGACCCCATTTGGTGTTTTCTTGGCAAAGATACTGGGGCAGTTTGCCATTTTCTCCTCCAGCTCGTTTTACAGAGGAGGAACTGAGGCAAACAGGGTTAAATGACTTGCCCAGGGTCAATCAAGAAGATGAATCTTCCTGATTCCGGCGTTATCTACTGCATCAATTAACTTTCGATCTGTGGTTCCATGACCCTTCACTGAATATCATTTTTATTGCATTATAACCTGAAAAGAAAGCATTTCATATTTCTGCTTTTCTGCATTTAGTTGTGAGGATTTTATGCCTTAATATTGGTCAGTTTTTGTGAAGCTGCCATGTACAGCCAAAAAAAAGGTCTTTCTTCTATCTCATTCAGTTTTCTCTAGTTTATCATATCTAAATTTTTCTCAAATTCTGTTCATTTCCTTAGCTTCTTTCTTGTTTATTATATGTTTAGATGTATCTACTACTGAGAGCCAATGTTGAGGTCCCCCACCAGCATAGTTTTACTGTTTATTTCCCCCTGTAGTTCATTAAACTTTTCCTTTAAGAATGTGGATGCTATGTCATTTGGTGTAATATTGATATTACGTCATTGTCTGTGATACCATTTAGCAAAATGCAGTTTCATTTTTGCTTTTGTTTTGTTTGAGATGATGATTGCCTAGCCCTGCTTTTTTTTTACCTCAGCTGAATCAGAACAGATTCAACTCCAGCCCCTTATTTTTACTCTATGGGTGTGTCTTTGTTTCAAGTGTATTTCTTGTAAACAGCATATTGTTGCATTCTGGTGTTTAATCCATTCTGTGATCTGCTTCTATCTTAGGGGTGTATTCATCCTATTCATATTCATAATTATGATTACTGTGTATTTCTCTCCCTCTTATTTCTTCCTTTTTATCTTTCTCTTTCTTTTCACCCTGTCATTTGTCACCCCTATTTTACCTCTGAGCACTGCCTCCCCAAACCCGCCCTCCCTTTTATTAGTCTCTCATTTCTATTATCCTCACCCTATCCTACAGCCTATAGGGTAAGATAGATCTCTGTATGCAATTGTGTGTTCATGTTATTTAACCTTTGAGCCAATTCCAAGTAAGGTTCAGCTGATGCCCACTTTGCCCTTCTTTCTCTCCACTGTAGTAGGTTTTTCGTGCCTCTTCATATGAGATAATTTAGGAACATCATACCTCAGTCCATGCCAACAGTCATTCTCCCACCCTTGTCATGAGAACTTTACCTGCGATTCATGGTTGTCAACCCCCTAGGGTTGCAGGCATCATGGATCATTGAATTAATAGCATTCCTGGATGATCATACCTGGAGTCAATAATATCACTTAAAAGTCCCATAAAGCCTTAAATAATAAATTCCAACAATCATAGCTTTGAGTGTATTCAGTTTTCAAGGATCACATACCCTTGATAAGAAGTATCGACTATAATCTCACACTGGGAACAGTAAGAGATTCATCAATTCATCTTGCCTTAGTTAGAGAGATTTACTATTAATTGAAGAACAGAGACATGAATTTAACACATCAACACTGGTCCTAAAGGCCTAGCTCAAGGCTCAGAATGATTAAAAACAGCCAAGTTTTTGGAACCAGGTTGGAAGATGTCTTCTTGGGAAAATGAATCAAAGAGAGTCCAGCCTTAGCCTTCCCAAGGTAACCTCCCAACCTTATTCTTAAGTGCAGATGCCCAATAGGCTTCGATCTCAGATGTCACTCCCATTGAACTGCTGGCAGTTTTTTCTTGAAAAGCTCATTTAAGGTTGGCCCAATGACACAACAAACCTAAGAACACAACTCAAAAAGAATATTCAGGGTCCCAAAAAATGGTTTCACCTCAAGCAGTAAGGT
This sequence comes from Phalanger gymnotis, assembly GCA_028646595.1. NCBI lineage: Eukaryota > Metazoa > Chordata > Mammalia > Diprotodontia > Phalangeridae > Phalanger > Phalanger gymnotis. Next base: position 55,223,592 of record CM053628.1, on the reverse strand, counting down.
CTCACTAACTACAGTAGGACTGGACAGAATTATTATCAATATTATTAAGTCGTTAAAATAAATTGGCATAATAAGTAAAATTTACCAGGTCTTCTAAGAATCACATAAAAGACTTTTACTTAAACATTCATGCAAAAGATTTTTTTAGGTTTTCTTTTCTAAAAGTATTTCTTTTTCTCAAAAAACATCTCAGAATTTATCCTGGTATAAAAAGGCAGTCACTAGAACCTAATGAAGTAATATATGATAGCTGTAAGTTCACGTAGATAAAATTGTAAACCTTTATCTCTCTCTTATTCAACCCTTAAAGCAAAAACAAATCTTTAAACTTGGAATTTATCAAAACTAAGACAGTGTAATATGTGCTTAAGCATCACAAATAAATCCCCAAAGTACTACAAATAAATTCCTAATAACCACAAATTCCTAATTGCTACCTCCCTGTCATCAAAAAGTATTCTAAATGGGGAGGAGATTCAGTTTTCTAAGTGAAGCAATGCCAAAAAGACACCCAATTAAATTAGCCTTCTAATAAACCCTAATAATTTAACCAATAATCTCACAATTTTCATATGTGATAGCCAAATAATTTTAGATGCCCGTACCTCTTAAATGTAGGCAAACCTGGAAGTTTGTAATTTCTTAAATTACAGTACTTCAGAATATATTACATGTTATTACATGGACAGCAGGGATGATAAAATGACATGACAGTTTTCAAACATTTTTTCTACCTTCTTTTAACAGAATAATTCATGATCTAGCAACATCCAGATTGTAAAATAATTTGCTTTTCTAGCAACATCTGATATAATAATTTACCAAATTTCATAATATAAGGACATTTAGAAACATCACAATACCGTAAACAATATTATGTGTTTGGAACTTGAAACAAAACCCATTACCAATCAGATGACCTCAGTTCAGTTGAATCCAAACTACTTTATGCACAATATCATTCATCTCATAACTATTGGCATTGTATATTGATCATATCTAAAACCCCATATAAAATTATCAAGTATGAATCCATTACATGTAATTAAAGAAATAATAATAACTGTTAACATATATAGTGCTTGCCCTAAGGCAGGCAGTGTATTAAGCATTTTACAATCATGATCCTTGCAACAGCCCTGGGAGATGGGTGCCATTATTATTCCCTTACAGAGTAGTAAACTGAGGTAAACAAACATAAGGTTACTTGTTTGAGGTCACACAGCTAACACACTTCTTAATGACAAATACGAAATGTAGCTTATATTAGGTTCTAATTTACCATAATTAAGAGAGAGCCCATTATTATCCATAAACTTATTTAAAAAAAAGAGATGTGATGACAATTCCAGCTCTCTATAACCTTTTCTTCTGTTTCCTCAAAGAGCTAGGTCAGTTCTTTGTCCCCTGTTCTTTTACCTATCTTTGAGGATTTCCAGATAAGTAGCCACCATAAGTATTCAGCATCCAATTTCCATCCCCCCCCAAGCTGCATATCACAAGTAACCATATAAAGTTTTCCAATATAGACATGTGCATAGTTTTACATCAACAATACTAGCAAATACACGTAAAGTTTTACCAACATGAAATCACCTGTGATCATTAAGTTAGCCTAAAGTATGCTCGGCCAAAATATTATAAGACTCTATTTGAATGGCAGGTTTTTGCCCAGGTAAAAAAAGACCTAAGTTATTTGATGATACCAGTTTTCCCAGGGAGAAACTTTTAGTTTTCACAGGAGTTAATTAAGTAATTCTCAATTTGAATAATACAAGGAAACATTTAAGGTTCTATATAATAGTCACTGATCAAGACAAAAACAAAACAAAACAAAACTTACTTTGCAGTTTCATACCCATTGTCCAGATGCCAGATGGTTGCCCAGATTTAGACTGAACATAATCTGCAAAATTTAGTTTGAGATCCAATTATACATGAATTTGTAAAATTTTAGTGTTCAGGATGACTTTCCAATTAAAGTTTTTAGCCTAAAGAGGAGGAAGAGAACTTACCCTCTAGCAGCTTCTGAGTTAAGACAAAATTTCTTTTCCACCCTGAGCTTCAATTAGTCAGTTAGCAGTTTAATTTCTGCTGGGGTAATTTATCAATAAAAAGATTAGATATTTAACTTAAAAGAAAACCTAGCTTTAAAATCCTTATTTCTCCTTCTTCTTGCATAATTGTTCCTTAGGGAACCCTTAAAATCATTAATGTGGCCTTTCCTTCCACAGCAGGAACACTTCTTGAAATGGCCAAGGTTTTTCAGCTATAGTCCCCAACACAGCCTGTACAACTGCCTCTCTAATGACCTGGGTGAATAGCAATTCCCTGGATATCTCTAATTTTCTTGAAAAGGTCTTTTGTCTTTCCCATTCTATCATTTTCTTTATTTTCTTGACTTGCTCATTTAAGAAAACCTTCTTAATCTCTCCTCCTATTCTATGGGATTCTGCATTCACTTGGTTATACCTTGCCCTTTGCTGCTTCACACAGATTTTGCTTCCTTGCTCTTTTTCTTTGGAATTTTTTTGTGTGTGCTGCCCATTGTGTGGTATTGTGAACCTCTGTCCATAGTTCTTCAAGGCACTCTAGCAGATCTATTGATTTAAATCTATTCATCACTTCTACTTCATATTCATAAGGGATGTCATTTAGTAACCTAAATGATGTATATAATATAGTATATATAATATATAATCATGATCTGATCCAGAGTTAGCTCTGGGTCTTGTTTTAACTGACTGTGTAGAGCTTCTCCACTTTTGGCTGCAAAGTATACAATCAATCTGATTTCAATATTGACTATCTAGTGATGTCCATGTGTAGAGTCACCTTTTCATTGTTCCTTATGAGCACGAGTTGTCTTTACAGAACTCGATCGGTCTCTGCCCTGGCTCATGTTACACCTCAAGGTCAAACTTACTTGTTATTCCAATTATCTTTTGATTTCCTGCTTTAGCAAGTCAATCATCTGTGATAAATGTGACATTTTTTGTGTTATCTCAAAAAGAATGCTATGCTTTTCACAAACTGACCAACTTTGTTCTCTTTGGCATCAGTGGTTAGGGCATAAATTTGTATTTTGTGATGTTAAATAGATTGCCTTGGATTGGAACAAATATCATTTTGTCATTTTTGAGATTCTACTGCTTTTCTCACCCTTTTATTGATTATATGGGCTACTCTATTTCTTCTAATGCATTCTTGTGCACAGTAGCCTATGTGTAACCATCTGAATTGAATTCTCCAATTTTCATCCATTTAGGTTCAATGACAGGAAATAGCTTTCCTAACTCAGGCTCTAGAAGCACAGATCCCTTTGAGGAAGCCAATTCCTCTTTTCTGGTCATATGTCCCTCTCAGCCTATCAGGAAGCCAAGGAAAATGAACCAATCCATTCTGAGACAGATCCTCCACATTCTGAGTGGCTGGAATCCTTTATTTTTTTTTTCATTTTTAAAAACATTTAATTTATTTTCAGTTTTCAACATTCACTTCCATAAGTTTTAAATTTTCACCCGCTCCCTCCCCAATATGTCATGCAGTCCAGTATAGGCTCTACACATAAATTTCTATTAAACACATTTTCACATTAGTCATGTTGCATAAAAGAATTATAATGAATAGGAGAAACCATGAGAAGGAAAACAAAATAAAAGAGAAAAGAGTCTACTTCACTCTGCATTCTGACTCCATAATTCTTTCTCTGGATGTGGATGGCATTTTCCATCATGAGACCTTTGGAAAAGTTTAGGTCCTTGAATTGCTGAGAAGGGCTAAGTTTATCAAAATCAGTCATCGCACACTATGCCTGTTACTGTGGACAATGTTTTCCTGGTTCTGCTCACTTCACTTAGCATCAGTTCATATAAGTCTTTCCAGGTTTTCCCGAAGTCTGCCTGCTCATCATTTCTTATAGAACAATAGTATTCCATTTATGTATTACAACTTGTTCAGCCATTCCCCAATTGATGAGCATCCCCTCAATGTCCAATTGACCACCACAAAAAGAGCCGCTATAAATATTTTTGTACATGTGGGTCCTTTGCCCATTTTTGTGATCTCTTTGGGATACAGCCCTAGAAGAGGTATTGCTTGGTCAAAGGGTATGAAAAGTTTTATAGCCCTTTGGGCGTAGTTCCAAATTGCTCTCCAGAATGGCTGGGTCCATTCACAGCTCTATCAACAATGAATTAGTGTTCCAATTTTCCCACATCTTCTCCAGCATTTATCATTTTCTTGCTTTGTCATGTTAGCCAATGTGCTAGGTGTGATGTGGTACCTTGGAGTCGTTTTGATTTGCATCTCTTTTATTAGTAGTGATTTAGAGCATTTTTTCATATGACAATAGATCGCTTTAATTTCTTCCTCTGAAAACTACCTGTTCATATCCTTTCACCATTTATCAGTTGGGAATGACTTGTCTTCTTGTAAATTTGACGAAGTTTTTAATATATTTTAGAAACGAGGTCTTTATCAGAGAACTTAGTTGTAAAAATTCTTTCCAGTTTTCTATTTTCTCCTAGTCTTGGTTGCATTGGCTTTGTGCAAAAACTTTTCAATTTAATGTATTCAAAATTATCCATTTTGCATTTCATAATGGTCTGTATGTTGTTTAGTTGTAAATTCCTCCATTCTCCATAAATCTGACAAGTAAACTATTCCTTCCTCTCCTAATTTGTTTATACTATCAGCCTTTATATCTAGATCCTGTACTCATTTGGACTTTACTCTGGTATACGGTGTCAGACATTGGTCTATGCCAAGTTTCTACCATATTATTTTCCAGTTTCCCTAGCAGTTTTTGTCAAACAATGAGTTCTTATTCCAGAAGCTGGGGTCTTTCAGTTTATCAAACAGAAGATTGGTATAACAATTGACTACTGTGTCTTGTGTACCTAACTTATTCCACTGATCTACTCCTGTATTTCTTAGATACTACCAAGTGGTTTTGATGATAGCTGCTTTACAATACAATTTAAGATCTGGTATGGCTAGGCTACCTTCCCTAGCATTTCTTTTCATTAATTCCCTTGATATTCTGATATTCTTGATATTCTTTTGTTCTTCCAGATGAATTTTGATTTTTTTTGTTTTTTTTTAAATTTTATTTGGAAGGGGAAGGGCAAGGCAATTGGGGTTAAGTGACTTGGCCAAGGTCACACAGGTAGTGTCAAGTATCTGAGTCCACATTTGAACTCAGTTCCTCCTGAATCTAGGGCCAGAGCTCTATTCACTATGCCACCTAGCTGCCCCTGATATTATTTTTTTCTAGCTGTATAAAGTAATGTTTTAGTACTTTGATTGGTATGGCACTGAATAAGTAAATTAATTTAGGTAGAATTGTCACTTTTGTTATATTAGCTCAGCCTACCCATAAGTAACTGATGTTTTTCTAATTATTTAGATCTGACTTTATTTGTGGGAAAAATGTTTTGTAATTGTGTTCATATGGTCCCTGGGTTTGTTTTGGCAGGTAGACTCCCAAATATTTTATAATATCTACAGTGACTTTAAATGGAATTTCTATATCTTGCTTTGGGGCCTTGTTAGTCATATATAGAAATGCAGATGATTTATGTAGGTTTATTTTATATCCTGAAACTTTGCTAAAGTTGTTTATTATTTCAAGTAGTTTTTTACTTGATTCTCTAGGATTCTCTAAGTAAATCATATCTGCAGAGTGATAACTTAGTTTCTTATTTGCCTATTCTAGTTTCTTCAATTTCTTTTTCTTCTCTTATTGCTAAAACTAACACTTCTAGTACCATAGTCAGGTACTATGCAGTCAGGTGTCCTTCTCAGCCTGTCAGGAAGCCAAGGAAAATGAATGAACCCCCTTCCTAGATAGGTCCTCTCCATTCTGAGTGCCTGAAATCCTTTATAAGCAAGCTGAAGAAAGGCTTCTCTGATGCTGGGATTCATAATGGGAGTGAAAGCTAGGGCCCAGAAATATAGGATGGCAGAGCTGGAAAGAATCAAGGAAGACAGTCATGTTGTTGTTGTTATTGTTTAGTATTTTTGCTGAAATGTATATGTTTCCAAAAGCTAACTCTGGCATGGAACATTGTATATGATTTTTTTAAAACAAGCAAAGCATACAGATGTTTATTTTTACAGTTTAATTTGTGCATATAAATAATCTTTTTTCCATATGTGAAGGTCAGAACAGGATTTTTCTTAAATGTATAGAGAAGACACCATAGAAATGCTTCAGCTGGTATTCTTTGGCACAAAATTTCTGTTTTGAAGAAGTTTGAGAGGTTGTTGAGATCAGAGAAAATGTCTAGTCCTTCATCTTCCTGGTCCCACGTCTGGGAAGTGCAAGAGGAGCTTCTGATCAGTGTGAACAACCAGAAGGCATTACACCCAGGATACCCTCCCACACCAGGAGCAAAGCTTTGGGAAAATGGTAAGAGGCTACAATGGATTTATGCTCATCAGGAGCATAAAACAGATACAGGCTACAAACCTGCAGGGCACATGTGGGATACCATGTCTGTGCCAGGCAGCCTCCAACTCCCTGACTCCCTCCCACTGCGTACAGATAGACACACGCGCACACACACACACACACTGCATCCAAATCAATGCTGGTCATTTGTCTGTGGCTTCTTCCCTTTCTGCCCAAGACCTCAGGGAGTGTCTTTTTATACTCAACACAATTTTCACCCATAAGCATAGATACAGATATTCTTACTGTTTTCCTCATCAAGCCACCTAGATGAACAAGATGGCCTCTCTATATATTTTTAATGAAAACATAGCTTGTTTTTATGATTATCTTTCAACTAAAACTAGTTGAAAAAGAAATATAAACCCATTGGGCAGGACTATATCCTCCCCTCTTTTGGACAGCCCTAAGTGACTTGCTGGCATTCAATAAACATGAAATTGTAATAGCCAAAAAAAGCAAGGGGATATTTGATGTGCTACTCTCCCCATCCTCAGTGCCAACCTTTTTTAGCAGCCATCAGGATAATCCCACTGGATGTTTGGGGATCCCCATCCTCTCCTCTCCCTGACTGCACGTGCCCAGCTGGTATGTTGGGCCACTGCTACATCTGGCCATTCAATCAACTGACCCTCTTCAATGTTTCACTTTTTTCATAAAATTTCACTTTTTACAATGAACAAATAAGCATCATCAAGCAAAAGAAATTTCCCCATTGGCCATGTACAAAATTGTGGACTTGCTTCTGCCCATTTAGTCCCTTCAAGGGCAGCAGCTTCCTGCCAGCTCCTCAGGCTCACAATCTAGGAGCCATCCTGGGTTCCTCACTCCCTCCCATCCCTTATATCCAATCTGGTACCAAGACCTGTCAAGTTTACCTTTGCAGAATCAATCCCCTTCTCTCCTCTGATGTTTCCAACACCCTGACACAGGCCCTGGTCACCTTATTGCTGGATTATACTGCAGGATCTGCCTGCCTTCAGTCTCTCCCCTCTGATTCATCTTCCATTCAGCCCAGAAAGTGGTTTTGCTAAAATGTAGGTGCCATCCTGTTACTCTCCTATTCAGTAAACTCCATTGATTACCTATTGCCTCCTGGAGGAAACACCAAATGCTCTGTTTGGCTTTCAAAGCCCTTCATAACCTAGCCCCTTCCTATTGTTGCAGTTCGGGGTGCTGGGAACCCCACAAAGCAAGGGTACAGGGGGTCTGTCTCAAAAGATTTCGACCACTCAAGCCTTCATTTAGTCAGAGCAGTGAGGTTTTATTGTAACAATGATTAAACAGGCAAGATTCATAGTAAATCTTCACTATTGTGTCCCCAATAGGAGCAGGCAGAGTTCCTAGTGAGTCCCCAAATTGATGGGGATCACTAAAGTGATCCTTAAATGGCTTGCATGTACTTCTGCACTTGTTTATAAAATTTTCCATTAAGATCATAACAGATTTGCATCTGTTTCCCAAGCTTCTCCATCCTTCTCTTTCTATGCCCAATCTGAAAGAATGAAATATACTTCAAGTATTGGACCATATAAATATGATAAGTTCAAACACTATCTTATCTTTTAGGTCATGGAGTGAATTCAAATCAAAACAGAAACATTTATCATTTTGCATCAATGCAAAAGTATTCTACAACTTATCTCTCTCTAAGAAACTTATACTGAAATTCTTTTCCCCAAATTGAAGATGTCTCTGATTAGTTCCAGAAATTAATTCAGTCAATTGTATTAATACCCAATTTTGCTTACTTTGTTTTGAAACATTTAAGAATCTTATTTCATATAGATACATAGTAACTTTAATTTCCAGCCTTAGTCTATGGGATAATGATTCAACATTATGTTTGTATCTTTATTTCTTTTCCTTTTTCTAGTTATTCCCATATTCTAGGGATTCTACCTTTCATATGACTATATGAGAGTAACAATTCACCCAATTATTTGATTTAAAACAGCAAGATTTAACATATTTGCATTGATCAAAATTTCTATTTCTCCCTATAAAACCTTTTAGGTCTTTAGGTACCACAACTTCACTTCACAATAGTAACAAACAGAGACTTTTCCTTTTATCATTAACTACTTGTTTTGACTACAGAGACTGCCACCAAAAGGAAAAGAAAACACCACAGTCTTCCACAGGCAGAATGGCATTTGCCTGAGAGGGTGGGTTCTTTTACATCAGATTGCCAAATCCCTCTAATCAAAACTTTACCAGGACTCACATCTTAATTTCTAATTTTAAAATCTGTCCTAAGCTAGTTACTAGAAATCATTTGCAAACTCTCAGCTAATCAAGTTCCTTGTCTAGGAACTCCATATGCAAAATTTTACTTATTTGATACCCTTCAATATGGTTGAATGTGTTTTATGCAGAGACTACAACTCCAACAAAGCAAGTTCACCCAGGTCTGAGGGCCTCCTGCTTTTAGCCTCCTGTGGCTTTCTAGCTTATGCTGTTTCCAGGCTTTCCAGCCTGAGACCCATGATTATTACCGGAGGGGTCTTCTCTGTAGCTGCTGCCCATCCCTCCTCCTTCCCTTCTGCCAGGTGGGAAAAGGTAAAGCTCTCTTTTCTTATCTAGACTAAGGAGGGGAGAGGGAGTGGAGAAAGGAAGTGAGGAGACTGTAAGAACTCCGTTTCAAACAAAAAAAAACCTTTAGCAGTCCCAACTTTTTAAGCTGAAGGCATCCCAAAGTTTCCTTCTATAGAATTTCCGGTTTCTTCCCCCCATCCTGAGTCATAAAATTTCCCTGTCTTCCTTATCTTGTGCCATCACCTTTCCTCAATATCTTAATCCTCTACATAAGCATATTTTCCAGACATCTGGTCCCACCCAGAGAATCATAAACTTCACAGTGGGTTTCAATATAAACTTTCAATATCAAGTTATTATAACCAATAATCTTTTAAAAGTAGTTCTAAATTTATCCCAATTTTAAGAGGAATAATATCTCTTAAACTTTCATTAAGAAAATCAGTTGGACAGCTCTAAAATAACAGGTATCTCCCTCCTCCTTGAAGCAAAAATAAACCTTTAAACATTGGGATTCATTCACAGATTCCCAAATGCCCAAAGGTATTTACCTTGGGAAGGGAGTTCATTCCCCCTCCCCACCAAGGTAAGAACATACCCAATTAAACTGGCCTTACCACAATAACAAAGTTTACCAGGCCTTTAAAAACTTACTCCATAGGAATTCCACTACACAGAAGACTTCACACAGCGTTGATAAGAATTTACAACTAGATGGTTCCAAAAATCCTTATTTTAGTTAACAACTTCAATTCTAAATTAAGTACAATTCTTAATCTAACAACATCTAGATTATAAGAAGAATTGCTTTTCTAACAGCATAGCTAATGAACTGTTAACCAAGTTGTACAATATGAGAAACTTTAGAAATACAACCACACCACAAGCAATTATCATGTATTTAAAACTTGAAACAGAACTAATTAATTACCAATCAGGTGACTGTAATTTAGTTGAATGAGCAAATAAAATCTGGATTCCTATTCACTAGTGGTAACATATTAATTTCTAAGGCCCAATTCTCTTAGAATTGTAAAAGAAAAGATTATTATCCATAAGTTGATATTTTTTTGAGAAAGTTTACAATTTATCCTGAATTGACAGAAATTATAAGAGGAAGTCCCAAAGAAAGCCTTTGCATAATTACCCAGCTTCCTTTCACAAACATGGTAAATGCTTGATTTATAGCAAAACATTTTTAACTGAAACTCCCTTTCAAATAAAGACAAAACTTGGAAGTTTGTAATTTCTTAAGTTACAGCAATGATTCAATAGAACAGCTTTTCAACCCATCCATCATTTTCCTCTGACAGTACAATTCTTAACATTTAGGTAAAAGAAATTGCTTTTTCAACAATATATCTGAATATATATTTAAAACTTGAAACAACTCATTATCAGTTTCAGTGAATGCATTTCTAAGTCTCTTTGCACAGAGTCATTCATCTCATCTCCAACGCATGGAAACTGACACCCTAAACCACCGTATATATTTTCATAAATAGCCAAGATTTCAAATGGAAAATCTGCTATATCACTTGTTTATAACCCAATGACAGTTTCAAACTATTACATTTTTATCACATCCTCTAAAAGATCAATTCACGTATAATAAAATTCAGAAACCATTTCTACTTCGCAATGGTCTCTCACATTTTACAACCTAAGAAAACTCTAAAAATACAATTTAGAAATGAGATGACATCAATTAAATTTCCAGATTATCACATATAGAAGTTATTGATCCTATTTCTTTTGGTATTTTAAAAACCGCCTCAAATCCATCAGGTATGGCCAGTCATTGCCAAATAACAATATTTAAACATTTTAATTACATCCTGTTATTTATATATTCCCTTAAATATGCTTTATTTGGCTGTGTATTCCCAGCACTGAACAGTTCTTCTGAGCTAACTATTGTCTGTGGCCCAGGTATTAGGCTTGAGTGGCCTCTGGCCATGAGTGAATTTAGAAAAAAAAAGATTTTTGTTTCATATCATTACTTGCTTTTATAATTCATCCAGATTTGAAGTTCACACCCTGACCCTCATTCATCAGCTCTTACCAAACCCTACCTTAGGCATTCCAATTCCTTATTCCTATACTTCAGTGATCTTACAAAAAGGTTTGAATTGAATTAGCTTAGCCAAAACAAAAGGCCTAAGGAATTTGAACAAGGTATGATCCCTGCCCTTACAAGCAGAAACCTTTGGACTCTTTAAAGTCCTATGTCATCTAAGGAAAGGGAGTGGCTCTTAAGAGCTCAGGAGTTTCCAGCTCCCCCCCCCCCCATCTTCATACACTTATTCTTTATGACAAGCTAAAATATTTTTAGTTTCCCCTCCATTTGTCTGCCTCAGATAGTTTGAGAAAGGATCCCTTTCAACTGCAAAAGAGAATTGACAAAGGTGTGAGTTGAAGATGAACCCAGGATTATCCATAATAAAGATCTCATCCCTTCGTGAATTACATCTGGCGTGGCAGCCCTTTTGAGATCCAGGAAGAGCCTTTCTTAAAACAAAGGAGCTTGCTCTTTAGATATGTGGATTTTCAGGTGGCCACCTTCCTCAACTGCCTTAGAAGGCAGTTTAATTTCCTACCACTAGCCACTAGTATGGCTTCAAATCATATTTTTATATTATCTTTGTGGAAAAAAAATCAATCATACCTTATACAGGCAAAGCTTAATAATTATACAAATCAATATCTTTACCATAGTCAGCACTCAGATTCAATAAAACCTTTTATCACTAACTAATCAGCCTTATTTGCCAATCAGGCTACAAGTTTTTAGTTTGGGCCAGCCCTTGATTAACATACCCAAGTCTTCTAAAGTATGGTGTAGAAGAGAGTGGCTAAGAATGTATGGACCTGAGAGCAACAGGGACTACCTGCTGTTCCACCTCACCCAAATACTTTATATTTCAAATAAGATACAACAATTACACTTACCCAGTTAGATTCATTTCTGTTCTGCTTCTCTGCATCTTTTTTTTAAAAGTAGACAGAGTTAAAAGCCTAACAATTTACACACTAGGAAAAGCCAAATTTCCTTCTCCCAACCTCAGTTTTCTTTCTCTCACAGCCTGCCAGAGAGCTTCTGTTTCGCTAATCAACCCCTCTTTTAGCCTCTCTGCTCCTAGGCTCAATAACTCCCTGAAGGTTTCGCTTGCTGCATTTCAAACTTCCCATTATAAAATATAAAACATTTCTTAAACCCACAGACAATACATTACACAAGACATTGTACATGAACAATTTAGAATTTGAATTTAGAATTTGAATTCAGACCCATCCCAAGCATTAAATTAAAAGTAATACATTTTACGATTAACATCTCCAAATCACCTCTGTGTCCTCCCACACAAACCTCCTCCTTCCTGTGAGGCAATGAATGCGAATCACTCTGCCTTCCCTGATCGGCTTTCAAACAGTGAAGTATTTTTTCTCTCTCTTTCTTTCTCCTGTCCGCCCCATCCTCGGAGACTGCTCGAAGGAGGCATGGAGGAAAGGGGAGGAGAGAAAAAGAGGAAGAAAGTCTAACTCCCTTAACCTGGGTTAACTCACTGTTCCCCCAGTTACCCAGCATTTATCCTAATGGGCTATGTGGATAAGATGCTAGAAGAAATCCATTCTCCCTACCTGGGTTCAAATCTTTTGAGAGCTCTTTTCCCAATTCCAGGCAAACCTTACTTCTCAACCTAGAACCCTAGGCATGACAAAACAGTACTTAGATCCCAAATTTTCCTACCTTTCTCAGGTACCTGATTTATGCTCTCTCTGGCCAGTTAGTTTCACTTTTTCTCATTCAATCTCTTTACTCATGTTCCTGGGCTTCCCAAGGATTAAAAATAAAATTAGTCCCAGGAAGTTAGCAGTCTAAAGAAGGGAAACTTCCACCTTTGGATACATGGGCACACTGGAAACCACTGGGGGTGCCTCCCTTTTTTTTCTGTGGTGAATTTTCCTTTTTCCGATGCCATATTAATCCCACTAACAAGACCTGAATTGTTCTAAATATGCTTAGTCTAGGGATAAACAATAATCATTGGAAAGCCAGGAAGGTTTTAATTATATTTTACATTGGGTACGTCCCCTAAACAGAGTACAGGAAAGTACAAAGATTCAGACAAATGCCAGTCCTTTTTATGACTCCCAATTCAAATCTCACCTCTGGCCTTACATTGGCCTGATGCAATGCCCTGACTGTCTACATCATGCCCTCCTCAAACAGCTCGTTAACCATGTGTACAAGCTTCTAACCTTTCAGCCCATCAGAAGCCTGATTTCTGCTAGATCACAGCTCTGATAGAACCAGTCACCTCTGGCATACAATCTGCTGTCACTGTCCTATGGAAACAAAACTCTTCCCACCATTTCTCACATTCTCCAACATTTATCATTTTCCTGTTTTGTCATGTTAGCCAATCTAACAGATGTGATGTGATATCTTAGAGATATTTTAATTTGCATTTCTCTAATCAATAGTGATTTAGAGCATTTTTCCATATACCTTTAGATACCTTTAATTTCTTCCTCTGAAAACTGCCTGTTCATATCCTTTGACTATTTCTCAATTGGGGAATGACTTATATTCCTATAAATTTGGCTGAGTTCTCTGTATATTTTAGAGATGAGGCCTTTATCAGAGACATTAGCTGTAAATATTTTCTTCCACTTTTCTGCTTCCCACCTAGATTAAACTACTTTTGAGAGGTGAGATTTACATGTCACGTGTTTACATTTATACATTAGATAACCAAGAAAACTTAAACATGAACCATACAAAGCAATGCAATCATTATTATATATTATATGTATATATATTATATATATTATACATATATGATCATATATCATATAACTAAGATTAAATTCCTTGTATCCAAGTTACCTATTCCCAATGTCCATTTATTTAACACTTTTTGAATCCCAGATGCCTGATGAAGTTATCTGGTCCCTAGAGGTCCTTTCTTTGACAATAGGTTTTATTCTTCAAACAGTTGAAAAAGGGAGTTCTACTTCTCTGGTTCAGGTCTAGAAATTCTCAGATAATTTTGACGATATAGATTAGTACAATCACTTAAATTTGGTTCTTCATTTTTGAAACTTCAGAGAATTTCAATTTATATATCATCTGCTGTTCCTATCCTTACCTAAATCTTGTACCTGGTATAAGAATCTTTTAAAATGTGAAAGTTCAACCAAAATAAAATTATCTAACTTTTAAAATTATCAGATACTTTAATAAAGAAGAAATACTTTCACTTTTACCACTATCTTATACAATTTTTGTGGAAAATCCAAATTTAAGATCTATTCTACCAAAACAGCATAAATTTTGGAAGCCAATCATAAACATTTACATATAATTCTTAGAGGAATCAGTGTGATCCTGTTGCTTTTCTCATAATTTGTTATCGGGGCTGTTAGGTGGCACAGTGAGTAGAGCACCAGCCCTGGAGTCAGGAGGACCTGAGTTCAAATCCGGCCTCAGACATTTGACACATGTACTAGCTGTGTGGCCTTGGGCAAGTCACTTAACCCCAATTGCCCTGCCAAAAGAAAAAAACAAAATTTGTTATCCTATTTAATTAGACATCTATCACATTACATCTTTGTCTTATTACTTTGTCTAATCATTTCCTCCTTTGGAGGATGTTATCTCTGTATTTATTTGTCCATGAATATAGGTTGAAATCGTAAGCTGTTCATTCTGGCATCCCATTATAGTAACTCAGGGATGTTCCAGTATCTATCTGTTACCTAACGGATTTAGCATTATGCTTATAAAACTTCTTGATAATATAAATTTGTTGTAAAAGGAGGGACAATGTCATATATCTTAATAGAAGGAAAGAACTTCCTTGTTTCTGTTTGATTTCAGGCATGAGTCATATCTGACAGCCAGCCATATAGTTACTACATGCTGAAAGCAGGGCTTAGGAGTAATCAGGTGGAGAATTTTTGTTTTTCAGAATGAAAATAGCACAATTAGGAAATAAAGTTAGGAAGAGACTACCTGGGCTGTGTTCAAGGTCATCTTCAAAACTTTTCCCAGGCACAAACATCCACTTTTAGCAGTTCTCAGCCTGCAGACTATGCCATTTTACCATTGGCTTTATGACAACTCTCCCTGTAATCAGAGCTTAAAACAATAGTAAACTGCAGTCCCATAAAGTCTTAAATAGCAAATAAATACAGGCTGGTATCCTTCAGATGGGGCCATCTCAAATTTGATTATTAATTATTGAATCAAGTTACATAATTTTCTGTCTTTTTAAAAATTCTTCAACATACTTAACAACTATCTAGGGACAGGAGGGTCTTGGACAATCCCCATTTGTCCCCAAACTTTCTTATCTGCCTTAAAGGAAAGAGGTTCCTGACTTTGATCTCACTACTGAATAGATTCACATCTTTGTTTCTCAAGCTTATTTACCCTTTTCTAATAATACTCAGTCTGGAAGAAAGAGATACTTCAGGAATTGAATCTTTTACATATGATAAGATCAAACACTAATTTTAACTCTTGCTTAAGCCATGGAATAACTACAAATTCAGATCAAAACAGCAAGATCTCTTCTGCTTTATAGCTCATTACTTTAATTCAGCAACAAATTTCTTGAAAACTTAGTAGGCTGTCTAAAAATCACACAAGAGATTTTTCAATACATTTTTCTTAAAAGTATTTCCCCTTCTTAAACGATGACAACAACAAAAAAAAAGTTTAAAATTTATCCCGATATTGAGAGGAATAGTCACTAAACTTTTATGAAGAAAATCAGTTGGACAGGTCTAAAATGATTCATGTCTCTCTCCTCCTTAAAGCAAAAATAAACCTTTAAACATTGGGATTCATTCACCAGTTCCCAAAGTGCCATCTAAAATTAGTCCATAAACTTCCAGATTAACATACATAAATATATCCTTAGGTAATACAAGCTTGCAAATCACACCCCTATATTTTTCCAAGGATTCTCATTTGCTCAATAGGAATTCTACAATGCAGAAACCTTTTGTACATAGTTTATATGAACTTAAAATATAGACAGAGTTTAGGAGTCTATCCTAATTTATTCATTCATTCTTCATGTATATATATATATATATATATGTTGCACCATTCTTAACCTAACATCTAGATTATAAGAGAAATTGCCTTTTCATAAATTCCCAAAGTATTATAGCAACTAAATTCCTAGATATCACAAAGTTTCTTAGTCAAAAGGTGTTTGTAATGGAGAAGAGATGTATTTTCTTCATGGCAAGAAGAACATGGCCAAGTACTTTAGCCTTATCACAGTTAACAAATTTACCAGGCCTTTAAAAATTTACAATGCCCTAAAGATTATTGTGTGTTTTAAAACTTGAAACAACCCATTAACAAATTAGGTGAATGCATTTCTAACTCTTCTTGCACAGAGAATGATTCATTTCATCATTAATATGTTAAGCTATAACTTTAAACCACCATATATTTTGATAATAGACAAGATTTCAAATGGAAGATCTGCTGTCAGAGTAAATTTCAGCAGTGTTATTACTACTTGTTTATAACCAGATATAACAGTTTCAAATTATCCAACTTTGATCACATCCCTTTAAAAACTCAATTCATATACAATAAAATTCAGATTAAAATTGCTGTAATACCATTTCTGCCACACAATGGTCTCTCAAATTTCACAATCTAAGAGAATTTTAGAAATACAGAAACAATAAACTTTAGGTGACATCAATTGCATTTGCAGATTATCACATATAGAAATTATTGAACTTATTACTTCTGGTACTTAAAAAGCACTTCAAAGTTAACAACTACATCAAATTAGAGAGAGACAATAATAATAATGTTGTGTCTAACACATACCAGTCATTATGTTAAGCATTTTACAATCATTATATCGTTTTGACCCCATAACAACAACCATTATTATTTTCTCTTTACAAATCAGGGAATGGGTCAAACAGAGATAAAATACACTTTTGCAATTGGAACAGAGAAGTGTGAAGTTTACCAAGAGCAGAGGCTGGTATCCCAGTGTGGATAATTCTTGGAAACAGGGCTTAGGGCATGCTAGCCACAGGCCCAATCCATCCGCCTCTCCCTTCCCCCACAACTGCAGAATTTTCTGAGCCTAGGGTGATTGGCAGCTGCTGGGACAGGGTGGGCAGGATGTATAGGACATGGGTGAGATTTCCAAGCTTTGCCAAGAAGGGTGGGCTACAAGGTGCCCAGGGTCACAGCAGTGTCAGGGCTAATGCCATCCTGCAAATTGCTGCCCCTCCCCTCCTTTTGCCAGGTGGGGAAGGGTGATTTATATTTTCTCTACAATTCTCCAGTATTCTTTTATGTTAATCTAATCTGAGATGAGAGGAGTTAACAAGAACCCTTATGGCTGTTAAAAATCCCCACACTGAGATACTCTTTTAACTCTGGGGAGGGAGTGGGGAATGATAAGTGATCAGAATTGCGGGGAAGTATTTTAGCATGAGTGAGCTCTTGGAGTTACCTACAGTCTCAGGAGTTTTCTCCTGTAATTCCAACTAATCAGTTTCCAAACCTTTTAATGATTAGTCTCTGAATCTGCTAAAATGTTTTTAGCTTATCTGTTTTCATTGTAATTCCGAGTTGGCCAGACCAGGAATCACAAGGCAAAGAGTCTTACAGTTTTGTTTATTTCCCTAGCTGCAGTCCTTAGAAATCTCTGGCTGCCTACATTTTAAGTTTTACAAAGTAATAGACTCATTCACAGCACACAAACACACACACACACACACACACACACACACACACACACACACACAAACTGACAATTAATGACCAAATATAAACTGAGCTCATGATTAATGATAGAGGGGGAATTAGAAGCTTGCTACAAATTCTCACCATGAATTGGCTGTTATTATTCCGAGGAAAGGGGGTTAGGGAGCAAGGGTCTAAGACCTGACAGGGTAGAAGTGGATGGAGATCAGATCCTGCAAACTTTGCTCGGAGCACCTCTATGGTCTTTGGGGGGGAGCCTTGGCATCCCTGATGTTTCTGACTTTTCTTAACCTACATTCAGAGTGTAGCTGTCCTCCTCAAGAACAGAGCCCTTAAGGGAAGGGGGGAAGTAGAGGAGGCAACAGCAGCGGAACGGAGTTATCCTCCTCAGGACTAGAGCAGGTAAGGGAAGGCAAAGAGGGAGGGGGTAATGACAAAGTGCAGCTATCCTCCCCAGAATCAGAGCCTTTAAGGGAAGGGAGGGAGGAAGGAGGCAAAGGCATAGGGCAGAAGGAGTGGAGGAACAGCTATGGCTGCAGTTGTTGGACAAGAGGAGAGAGTGAGGTGGACAGAATTAGCCAATACTGGGGGTGATGCTGAAGCAGCTTTGCGAGCCTTGAGGAAAGAGGCTTTTGTTCTCACTCAGCTATCTCAGCAAACCCAAGGTGGAAACATTCCCATTCCTGGCTAGATGTTTTGTTGGCCTTTAAACTTAATTTGGTTTTAAGATAATGTAGCTTTGACCAGTCCAAAAGAGCTCTATTGTGGCCAACATAATTTTGGCTATCTTTAGTTAACTGACAGTAGCACTATCAATAGTTGTGCTAATTTTTCTGAGATCGAGCAGTACTTCTAGGGTATCTATACAGAGCATTTGACTGCAGATTTGATCCCTGCCCCCAGAGTTAGCTTAAAGGGAATTTTGGACTTCAACCAAAATAGTGGAAATCCTTTGGAAGCTGGGAATAGGGAGAACTTACCTGACCCCATCAAGGTTAAGACTCCAGGAAAAAAAAAACGCTGAGGTACCTGAATCTAGTGTTGGTATAGTCAGCCTGATGTTCTGTCTTTGTCCCATTCCATCAGTTCCAATCTGATGTCTACTGCACCATAACTGTTGACCTGAAAGTTTAATTAAAGGAGGCAAACAGGCTAGGTGATATATAAATTCGTATTGTTTATTCCCTTAAAGCTAGCAGATACATGATCATGGAATGAGAAGCAAATTTCTGATTGACTGACAAAAGAATGACAAGTACACTTTAGAACACTCCCAACTCCTGTTTACAGTCTCCATATCATGAGAAAGAAACTTTCTTAGCTGGATGAGTCATAAATACAGTAAGGGAAGACAATTGACAAGGTAGTGTCAGTTGGAAATTAGGATCTGTGTTTCTCTCGTATGTGCCTATGTCCCAAAGATACCAAGATAAGGCAAATCCCACTGTTCTGGTTGCTGACATCCTGTCACCAACAGGAAAAACTATTCCTTGTCAACCTTATCTGGTATTTGAAGTTGCTGACACAGGAAAGGGAATTTTAGAGCAATATAAATCAGTTTGGTTGATTAATTCAGGCTTTGGATCTTATTGAGGTTCAAATAATCTGAAAGGATTGTCAATACATATGGGTCCTTTTCTCATTTCTATGATCTCTTTGGGATACAACCCAAGAAGTGGTATTGCTGGGTCAAAGGATATGTACATTTTTATGGCGAAGGAGTCCTACCAAATTCTTTTTATGACACAGTAGTACCAATACCTAAATCAGGAAGAGTCAAACCGGAGAAATAAAATTATAGACCAATTTCCCTAATGAAAATAAATGCAAAAATTTTAACTAAAATATTAGAAAAAGATTACAGCAGCTTATCATGAGAATGATACACTATAACCAGGTAGGTTTTATTCCAGGAATGCAATGCTGGTTCAATTAGAAAAACCATCAGCAAAATTGATCATATCAACAATAAAACTAGCAGAAACCATATGATTATCTCAATAGATGCATAAAAAGCTTTTGACAAAATAGGACGCTCATTCCTATTAAAAACACTAGAAAGCGTAGGAATAAATAGTTGTCTTGCTTAAAATAAGAAGCATCTACATAAAGCCATCAGCAAGCATTATATGTAATGGGGATGAGCTAGATGCATTTCCAGTAAGATGAGGGGTGAAACAAAGATGTCCATTATCACCCCTATTATTCAATTTGGTACTAGAAATGTTAGCTGTAGCAATAAGAGAAGAAAAAAGAATTGAAGGAATTAGAATAGGCAAAGAAGAAAGTAAGTTACCAGTCTTTGCAGATGATATGATGATATACATAGAGAATCCTAGAGAATCAAGTAAACTACTTCAAATAATAAATAACTTTAGCAGGGCATAAAATAAACCCACATAAATCCTCAGCATTCCTATACATTACTAACAAAGCACAACAGCAAGAGATAGAAAGAGAAATACCATTTAAAGTTACTGTGGACAATTTTGTATAAAATATTTGGGAGTCTACCTACCAAGACAAACCCAGAAACTATATGAACACAATTACAAAACACTTTTCAAAAAAATAAAGTCAGATCTAAATCAATGGGAAAACATCAGTTGCTCATAGTTAGGCTGAGCTGATACAATAAAAATGACAATTTTACCTAAACGAATTGACTTATTTAGTGCTATACCAATCAAACTACCAAAAAATTATTTGATAGAGCTAGAAAAAATAATAACAAAACTCATCTGGAAAAACAAAAGGTCCAGAATATCAAAGGAATTAATGAAAAGTAATGCTAGGGAAGGTGGCCTAGCCATACCAGACATTAAACTGTGCTATAAAGCAGCAATCGTCAAAACTACTTGCTACAGGCTAAGAAACAGAGTGGTGGATCAGTGGAATAGGTTAGGTACACAAGACACAGTAGTCAATGACTATAGTAATCTACTCTTTGATAAACCCAAAGACCCCTGCTTCTGGGATAAGAACTCACCATTTCACAAAAACTGCTGGGAAAATTTCAAAATACCATGGCAGAAACTGGGAATAGACCTTACACCACATACCAAAATAAAGTCAAAATGTGTTCACAATATGGGAACAAAGACTGATACTATAACCAGTTTGGGAGAGCAAAGAATAGTTTACCTGTCAGATTTCTGGGAAAGAGAATAATTCATGACTGAACAAGAAATAGAGAACTTTATGACATGCAAAATGGATACTTTTGATTATATTAAATTGAAAAGTTTTTGTATAACAATGCCAATGCAACCAAGATTAGGAGGGAAGCAGAAAATCGAGAAAGAATTTTTACAACCAGTGTCTCTGATAAAAGGACTCATCTCTAATATATACAGGGAACTGGGTCAAACTTATAAGAATACAAGTCATTCCCTAATTGATAAATGGTCAAAGTATATGAACAGGCAGCTTTCAGAGGAAGAAATTACAGATATCTCTAGTCCTACGAAAAAATGCTCTAAATTACTAGTGATTAGAGAAAGGCAAATCAAAACAGCTCTTAGGTACCACATCTCTCCTGTCAGATTGACTAACATGACAAAACAGGGAAATGATAAATGCTGGAGGGAATGTGGGAAAATTGGAATATTATTGCATTGTCAGTGGAGTTGTGAATTGATCCAGCCATTCCAGAGAGCAATTTGGAACTATGCCCAAAGGGCTAATAAAAATATCCATGCCCTTTGACGCAGCATTACCGCTTCTAAGGCCGTATCCCAAAGAGATCATACAAGTGGGAAAACTATCCATATGTACCTTTTTTCCTTTCTAGGGGAATCTGCCCCTTCTGGTGACTTATTCCTCTTTCCCATGCTACCCTCCTTAAGTCCTATCTGGGGGAATATCTATGTTAGGAGAATCCAGTCCTTTTTCCTTCTCAGGAGAATCCAGTCCTTTTTCCTTCTCAGGAGAATCCACTCCTTTTTCTTTCCCAGGAGAATTCACTCATTTTTCCCCTTTTTTGGAGGGGGGGAGGAAAGGCTATTGGAGTTAAGTGACTTGCCCAAGGTCACACAGCTAATAAGTATGTCAGGTGTCTGAGGCTGGATTTCAACTCAGTTCCTCCTGACTCCAAGGCCTGTGCTCTACTCAGTAAACCACCTAGCTGCCCCTCCCCCCACTCCTTTTTCCTTTCTTCATAGCAGCCTCTTTAATTAACCTGGTGCTGAGATTTTGAACGGTCAACAGTGAGAGTGTGGAAGCATGAGAACCATTTAAAATTAATGGGATGTCTCTTTCTCATCCTCCAGCACTTTCTGCTCAAGATGTTTTTTTTTTAAATCTCCTGGCTGAGCCCCCAAATTGTTAGAAATAGCACAAATTTTACCTGGCCATGAGTGAATTTAGAAAAAAAAACATGTTTATTTCATGTCATTATTTGATGGGTGACTTGGCCTCTAAACAGGGCCCAAGCACACTTAAGCCAGGTACAAAGCTCTATTATAATTCATCCAGATTTGAATTTCATACCTTGAACTCCAATGGTCAGCATTTCAGGGTTCACTAAACCCCATCCCTTGATTATGTGTTCTCATTTCCATATTTCAATCCCCACCTCCCTTCTCATCCACATACACTTTATTCTTTATATTTTTAGTTTCCTGTAATTTTGTCTGCATCTGATAGCTTGAGAAAGGATACCTATCAATTGCTAAAGAGAATTGAGAAAAGCATGAGTTTGAAGATTGGAACCCAGGATATCAATGATAAAAACCCATTATCTAATACGAAGTCTGGATTTAATGAGTCTTATCCTTTGCGATTGACACCTGGCCTGGCAGTTCTTTTGAGATATAGGAAAAGGCCTTAGAACAAAGAAAGGTGCCTGCCTTTTAGATATGTTGATTTTCAGGCAGCCCAACTCAACTTCCTCTGAAAGCAGTTTGATTTCCTATAATTAGCCACCAGAATGGCTTCAAATCATATTTCCATATAATCTCTGTGGAAACAAAATTCAATCATACCTTACACAGTTGAGCTGTTCCATCATCTTCTTGATGGATGTTGCCACTCTCCACTGACATTCACCCCAAAGCAACATGAAGCCAATAGCCTGTGGTACAGATGCCTCCTTTGCAAGGTAGGAGATAACCTAGGGCAATGTGGTGGTCTAAAATCATGAATGCCAGGGAGTGAAGATTTCTTTGCTGGGCATCTATGGCTTTATTGTTTTCATTGGCTATGAAGGGCTGTGATAGATCATGATGCATTCTATCTCATGTGACCTTATCCATAGTAGGAAGAGCCTAACAATTCAGTGGAACCTAGTTTCTCAAACAGCCCATTTGAATGACACCGTTCACCTGCTGAAGGCCCCTCAAGATCTTCTTGCCCTTTCCCTCCTTTACAACTCTTCCCCAACCCCTCCCTTCCTTTACTCCACTCCCCTCACCTGGCAGATCCCTGAGGATCCTACCTGTGCACACGTGGGTGTGTGAGGTAAGTGTCCCTACCCCTCCCCTCCTTCTCCTACTCTTCCCCATTCCCCCTCCCCTTTATTTTTAACTGCCCCTCTCAGGGCTTGTCTTAGTGTCCAGGGGAATGTGAGGGGGTAGGTGGGAGGATTTCTACCTTTGTTTATGCATGTGCCACAAGTAGGTAGAATCGTGTGTAGGCATGTATATGTACATGTGCGTACCTGGGTGTTTGGGCTCCCCCAGGGCTGCTCTTCCCTGGGCCTACCTGCCTACCCAGGCCTCTGTCTGGTGGGGGGAGGAGGTGGGGGCCAGCAAGGAAAGTCTTTGGGAACACACCCCCCCTTCTCTGGCGGAGGCTTCCTTCCTCCCTGCATCCCTTCTTCCCTCACTCCCTCTCTCTCCATTCTTCCTGCCCTGGGCTTGGCCTTGGAGAGAGAGGAGACAGTCTACAAACTCTTCCCCTCCCTTTCTCCCCATCATCTCTTTTGCTCGGCTATGTTTAATTTAATAATATATTTATTTGTTCTGGTTTCAATCAGCCCTTGGTAAGGGGGCATTTCCATGTGTATTGTTGTGGAACAGAAAGAGGGAACTATCACAGTTTTGTGATTTACAGACTGAAAGAACAGGAGTCATTTTAATTCACAGTTCTCTGGGAGGGATTTGGAGCATTTTGTCACAAGGTTATTGATAGCTTGGACTTATTTCTTTGAAAACTTCCTGTTCATATCCTTGGAGGTCTTGGAGAATGACTCAGTGTTTGAAACTGGAGTCAGTCCTTATATATCTTGCACATGCACCATCCATTAGAGAACTTTGCTGTTTTTCCTTACTTAATTGTTAGCCTTCTAACTTAACTGCATTAGATTAGTTCCTGTGAAAACATTTCAATTTTAGAGGCAGAATTACTGCTTTTCTTTTCTGTGATCCTCTCTGTGGCTTGTTCTGTCAGGACCTCTTCCCCATCCATAGATGTGAAAATTTCCTTCTTGCTCCTCTAATTTGCTAATGACTCCCCTAATGACCCCCTAATTCCTGTGTCTGTTTGTAGTTTAATTTGATATGTGGTGAGAGGTGTTGATCTCTTATCAAACTTCTGCCAAACTGTTTTCACTTATTCCATCTGTTTTTTTTTAATCAAATATTGTGTCTCCCCCCCCAAACAACTGCTGTTTTGGGATTTTTTAAAAAACCATATTATTGTATTTATTTGCTTTAGTATACTGCATATGTAATCTTTCCCATTGATCAACTTCTGTATTTTTCAACAAGTACCAATTTGTTTCATAGTCACAAATTTGTAGTGTAGTTTGAGTTCTGCTACTTGTAAACACTAACCTTTTTTCTCTTTTTTTCTCCTTCTTCCTCCATTATTACCCTTAAGATTCTTGATCTCCTTTAAAAAGTTTTATTGATGTTTCTCTTTCTTACATCATCATGGTACTCCATGTATCTTTTCCTCTCCCCTTCCCTGAGAGCCATGCTGGGTGACAAAAAAAAAGAGTAATTTTTTTTTTGTTTTAGGGAGGGAAAAAAAAAGTCATCCCAACTGATGGCTGCATTGGGAAAACATGTGCCATGTGCAACACCTGGGGACCTCTCACCTCCATGTAGGGGAAGGCTGAAGATGTCTTCTCCTATCTTCTTTTGAGTCCCCCTTGATCTTTAACTTTTTGTTTCAGGCACTTTTAACTTTTCGGTGCGTTGTTCTTTCCATTTAAATTGTTGTAGTTTCCATGTACACTGTTTTCTTGGCTTTGCATCAGTTCACAAAGATGTTTCTATACTTCTTTGTACTTATCATGCCCATCACTCCTTAGTGTACAATAGTATTCCATTACATTCAGGTACCATTCTTTGTTTAGCCATTTCCTTGTTCATATGCATCTACTTTGATCCAGTTCTTAGCTGGTATAACAAGTGTTGTTATAAGTATTTTGGAGCAGATGGGGACTTTTTTCTTCTTGATGATGTCCTTGGGCTACAAGATCAGTAATGGAGTCTTTGTTTTAAAGGATAAGAATGTTTTCATTAGTTTCTTTGCATAATTCCAAATTACTTTCCAAAGTGGCTGTGCCATTTCACAGCTCTACCAACAATGTGTAAGTGTGCCTATATTCCCATACCACCTCTGTCTTTCCTGTTGCCATTTTTTGTCCCTTTTGCCATTTTGCAGAGTATAAAGTGAAACTTCAGGGTTGTTTTGATTTCTATTTCTCTTATTATTAGTAATTTGAAGCATTTTTTCATGTGGTCGTGAATGCTGTGCAGTTTTTTGGAGAGCTGTTTCTTCATATCCTTGAGTCATTTATCAATAGAATGACTTTTGTACATATATGCATAGATATATGTTTATATTTATATAACTTGTTTGTGTTTCTTGAATATTAAACCCTTATTGGAAGAATTTGATACAGATTTTTTTTCCATTCAGCCACTTGTCTCCTTATCCTAGATCCATTAATGTTGTTTGTACAGAAGCTTTTAAGTTTTAAGTTCTCAAACTGAGCAGTTTTATGTTTTGTAGTTGCCTCTATTGCTTGTTTGGTGAAGAATACATCTCTTACCCATATATATGAGAGGTACATGATCTATTTTTCTTCTTCTGATTTTTTAAATAGTAGGATCTTTTACATTACGGTTACATATCCATTTAGAGTATATTGTGGAGAGTAATTTGAAGTATTGGTCAAAGCCTCATTTCTACCAGACTGTTTTTCCAGTTTTCCTAGCAGTTTCTATGGACCATGTAGTTTTTCTCTAGATGACTTATTGTAAGACAAATAACACTAGCACACAGGATGGCTGCTAGCACAGATTCACTCTTGATCTGGTCAGACAGGAAAGAGAGCTTCAAATTGGTTACTAATCTTACTTTATTCTATTCTATTCTTTTCACAAAGGTTGCTGATAATGAAGCACAAATCCTATAGCATTACCTACCCTTCTTCAAAGGGCCGGTGAGAATGGGGAGGGGTAACTACCCCTATGTCTCAGTGGGGTCAGTAGAGACAAGCGCAGCTTATGCCCTTCTCTAAATCCCCTCAAGCCCCAATGGGGGACAGTTTAGGCAAACACAGATTCCCTCCAGTCTTGATGGGGGCCGATCAAGGCACACACAGTACCCCAGTTTGTGCGTTCAACCATAAAGGTTCCCCAACTCACTGACCAGTGTCCACCTGCTTTATAGGGTTTCAGACAAAGAAGGCATATTGCTAGCAATAGCTTCACAAGTTTACATCACCTCGTCTCTGTGTCTCACTGCACAGTCGCAGTGGATGTTTATGATTTCAGCACAAATGTTTACATTATTTATCATTATATAATGCTGCATGAGCATGGTAGAGATGTTTTGAACCGTGAGCCTGAGATACAGATTGTTATGGCTGTGGATCCTGGGAAACTGAACTCTAAGAAGAAATAACAAAAATCCACTTTATTTACACTAAAACCCGCCTTACTTACACTTATGTTTTCTACTTTATCAAACACTATGTTATTGAGTTCTGTTGTTTCTGAATCTCCTGTCTCTAGTCTGTTTCATTCATCTATTTCTCTATTTTAAAAATATGTTATTTCTTCTCAGTTACATGGAAACAATTTTTTAATATGTATTTTTGAAATTTTGAGTCCCAAATTCTCTTCTTCCCTTCCACCTCTCTCACTTCACTGACAGGGCAAACAATTTGATATAGGTTACACATATGCAGTCATGGAAAGTGTATTTCCATATTAGTCATGTTCTGAAACAAAACATAGACCAAAAACACACAAGAAAAGGAAAAAAATTAAAGGTATGTTTCTATCTGCATTCAGACTCTATTAGTTCTTTCTCTGGAAATGTATAGCATTTTTCATCCTAAGTCCTTTGGAATTGTCTTAGATCTTTGTATTGCTGAGAATAGCTAAGACAGTCAGGGTTGATCCTCATAGAGTGTTGCTGTATGTATGCATATGTTTCAACAATCCGGCTAGCATCTGTTGTGAGGGTGAAAGACCAACACAAGCCCAACAACAAGAATGCTGCCAAAGCCCAGTTTCTTTTGATCTGCTTTACTAAGGAAAGCAACGTTAAGGGGTTGACAAGGTTACTTTAATTCAGCACACAAATACCATTCACTTAGTTCAGAGAAAAAGCCAGCACCCTGAACTTCGGAGCAAATACAAACAAATTACAAACATTGACAGACAGACCAAATACAATTCATAGTTACCAACATCTGAGTTCAGCCTGGGAGCTCATAACAAGGGCTGGCCCAGAGTCATGCACGCCACCACTGCTGTTGGTAAGAGCTCTGCAAGAGAAAGCCAACCTCTGGTTTTATATCTTTTTCAGGGTCGAGGGTGAGTCACACATGCCACTCACCCATGTGACCTAGAACCATCACAAAGAGGCGACTTAAACCCACGTGGTCTAAAAGCCTCTGATGTCCCAAACATATCACTCAAACTCATGTGTAAACTAGGCCCTCCCTTGAGGCAAGGAGGTCATCAAGGACTCCCAAATCTAATCAAGGAAACAAAGGCCAAACTCTTCAAGGGCACTAGGTTGAACTGAGTGCTAAGAGCCCATTTTGTTTACCAACACAGCATACTATGTATGATATTCTCCTGGTGCTGCTCAGTTCAGTATTCATGAGTTCATATAAGTCTCCCTACATTTTTCTGAAAGCATCCTGCTCATCATTTCTTCTATCAAAATAGTATTGCATCACAAATCATATACCACAACTTCTTCAACCATTCCCCATTTAATGGGCATCCCCTCAATTTCCAATCCTTTGTCACAACAAAAACAGCTGTTGTAAATATTATTGTACAAATACATACTTTTCCCTTTCATTGATCTCTATAGACCTAATAGTGGTATTCCTGGATGTGGTGATTAAAAAGGTCGAGAGACATAGTCTCCAGGTAATTTGATCATTTTATTAATAAGGCAGCACATTATTAATAAAAGGATGGTTATTTGGCTGCCTCTCTTAGACCCACGACAATCATGGCAGCAGACTTAAGGCTTATATGTTCTTTTGGAAGAGGAGTGGCAATGAACTCTGGTTTATATAGTACAGTTGAGTTATATTAAAATGAAGGGTTGACAGTGATATCCTGTCACCCTGGACAGAGAAACTACCTCTATACCTTATCACCCACAGCTTTGGGTGATCTAGTCAAAGAATGTATAACCCACCCAATACTGAGCAGAACACTATAGCTTCTACCAAGGGTTAGTTCAATCTCAGTATCAGCAATGTCCTCCGAAAGACTTAATTTTTAAAATCAGGATTTTGAAGAAAGGAAGAACTCTGAATGTCTCTAAACCATTGGTTATTCGTAAGCATTTCTCTCATGGCTCAAAGGGTATGCACAGCTTATTAGCCTTTGGGGTGTAATTCCAAATTGTTTTCCAGCATGGTTGGATTAGTTCCTATTGTTAAGAAGTGTTGGAAAAGGTTGATTAAATGTAATTTTTGTAATGAAGATGAAACTCGTGTCCCTCTTCCAACACAAAGATGATGTTTCTGACTCATCAGGAGCAGGGCAGATATTTGTGCAGTTGTTTTCCTAGTACTGGTGATGGATCTGTTCTCATCTGCCAGTGCTTTCTCACTCAGTCTCTTTTCAAAAGGCAGACAAAGGAAAGTATCCTATATCTGTGAATGATATTACTGAAAGGTACAGCCAATTCTAGGGTTTTCACACAAACGGATGGCTCAGATAACTACAACTCCTAATCTTTCTGTTCCTCCTCCTCCCACACTCTTCCCTCTCCTTTTCTGAGAAAGGGACGATGGCAACATGTAGTGGCAAATATGTTGGATTTAGAGTAAATGGACCTCAGTTTGAACCCTGGATCTGCCACTTAACTGTCTCAGGCAAACCACTTCCTTATTCTACTTCTTACCTTAGGTTCCCCATCTGTAAAATGAGAGGTGGTATATTTGCTAGCTTTGAAGTTTCCTACCAGCTCTAAATCTATGACACCATGAACTAGCATTGTTTGCCAAGTGAACAGGATGACATGAGGGGGCTGTTTTCAAAATGACAACCTCCAGGATTTGTGACTTTAACTCACTGAAATTCAGTCCAATTTCATCTCTCTGCTACTAAGCCCATGGCTATGGGTTGTCCGATAATAAGTGATGTTTGTGTATTATAGATGCTTCAAGTTAGGACAACCAGGAAGGTTAACGAATATTCCAGAGGGAAACAACCATAAGCAAGTAGTTTCTTGGGAGAGATGGAAAGGAGACGAATGGATGCCTGGAATTATCTCAGTTATTTGCATGGGGATCTGCTGCAATTTTAAAACCTTGGAGTGGTTTCTCCCTGCTATTCAAGCTAACTTTGAGCTAATTGCCTTTTCTCTTCACCTCCCTCCATGTGGCATGTGCTAAAAATAAATAAATGAGCAAAGTCTATGTTAAATGAGTTTCAGGGGGAAAACATAATTAGAAATATAAATACGTTGCGGAGAAGACATGAAACCAATACAATGATTCTGAAACAATGGTGTATGTGTTCATGTGTGTGTTTTTATGTGGCTTCTTTTCATTGCTCAAAAGATGATAGTCATGGGATCATAGTAGAGTCAAAGGGACATAGGATATCACTTCAGTCTGACCTCATTTTATTGTATTGGAGGAACCTGAAGCCTGGAGGAGGTAAGTGGCTTGTCCAAGGTGTGATGAAAATAAAGGAGAATGTGAAGATTTTGAGACACAAGCCTAATGCATAAGAGAGGCTAGTGAGAATATAGAGAAAAAAGGTTGAAGAGTCAACAGAATTTTGTCACCTGACAAAAATAATCCCCAGACAGAAAAGCTGGGAAACTATTCAATTAGAAAATTAGCAACACAGAATCCTTCCTAGCTTTAAAAATGGCATTGAAAATCTTTCCCTATTGTCATTCATAAAGAAGCATTAGGAGTTGACTGTCCAATAAATGAATTTGGAGCTAGAACAGCCCTTAGAGACCATTTATTTCAAATGCCCCTTTTTACAGATGAGGAGACTAAAGCCCAGAGAGGTTGTTACTGGTTCAAGATCACAGAGGTCATAGGATAAGTAGTTTGTGGCCATACTGTTTCTTCCTTTTTAAATTAATGTTTTAATTTTATTTGAGGAAGCTAGGCAGCACAGTCAATAGAGTATGGTTCTTCGAATCAGGAAGACCTCAGGTCAGATCTTGCTGTGTGACCCTGGGGTAGTCATATAACCCCTCTGTGTCCCAGTTTCCTCACCTGTAAATAAAGACTAATAATAGCACCTACCTCACAGAGTGGTTGTAAGAATCAAATGAGTTATGCTTATTATTATTATTATTAGATTATTTTGCAAACAGTTTATAAATTTATATTAACCCATCAAAACTAGCACATAGATGTATTGTTTCAATAATTGGTAATTTAATTTTCCTCCACAGCAGGGGTAATAATAGCTAACAATTGCATTGAACTTCAAATATATTGTTTCATTTGACTCTCAAAATAGGCCTCTGAAAGGAAGTTATTGCAGGCATTATATCCATTTTGATAGATGAAGAAACTGAGGCTCAGAGAGACATAATTGTCTGAGCCAGCACTAGAACTCAGGTCTCCCTTGAATTGTGGGACCATAGATTCAGAGAGAAAAGGGACCTTTGAAGTAATCTATCCCAATACTCTGGCTTTACAGTTGTGGAAACTGAGGCCCAGAGATAGGTCACATCTTGTTCATGGTACTGGAGGTTGTTAGTGTCAGAACCAGAAGTTGAATCTATGTTCTTTGAATCCAAATCCAGCACTCGTTCACCTACACAAAGAGGAGAGGCATGTGTTTCCCTGTCAGTCCTTAGAGTCAAGATTTAATGGTGCCTTTACTCTGCTCCATTAGTGTTCTCTTCACACCTTCATTAAGAAAACAACTGAGAGAAAGGGAAAGAGGAAACAAAATATAAAGACATCAAATTTCCTCCCTATGCATTCTCTGTCACAAAGTTTATCCAGGAATGGAGGTCAAAATACAGAAGAAGAATAATGTTCAGGTAAGTCCATGCTGTTCTGCTCTTGCCTGCTGTCTATAAACAACAGAATCCTAAGACAGGGGAGGGAAGCTATGGAATGATGTCCTTATTTTCTTCAGAAAAAATCACATATTGAAATGCAATTAGTAGAACCTTAGACTTTGAATACATGAATTATTCTTTCAAAATATTGGCAATAAAAGTTGGGAATTGTGACATTTAACCTCTTTTTATTGTTTACTGCCTTCCTCACATCAAGAATGTCTCCATGACGTTTTTGTAATCTAAGAAAACAATGCAAATTTTTCATCTTTAAAACATGTTCAGAGTACATTGGAATGTACATTCATTAGGCAACATTTAAAAAACTCTGCAGAAGACATTCAAAAACAGCTAACTCAATCGTTCTAGGATGATTCTAAATAAATACAGCTTAACCCAGGTAGAATGTAATAAGCTCCTTAAGAGCTGGGGCATTTATTTGTGTTTGTGCATTTCCAGCACCTAGGATACTGTGAGACAAATACTAAGGTCAGAATAGCACTTAGTGCATTGAATGATCATAAATTTGGAGCTTGAAAGGACCTTAGAGGACATTTAGTCCAGTTCTTTTCTTTCTCCTTTGTTTCAGTAATTTATTAATTGATTAATAATTAAATAATTTTATTATTTAAATAAATATTTATTTATTTTAAAAACATTTATTTTATTTATTTATATATTATATATATTTATATTATATATTTATAAAATATTTAAATACTTAAATCATGTTAATAATTTATTTATTTTTAATTTTCAACTTTCATTTCCATAAGTATTAAATTTTTCCCTCTTGCTCCCTTCCCCCACCCCAAGATGGCATGCAATCCAATATAGGCTCTACATATATATTCCTATTAAGCATATTTCACATTAGTCATATTGTATAGAAGAATTAGAATGAATGAGAGGAACCATGAGAAAGAAAAACAAAACAGAAAAAGAAAATAGTCTGCTTCTGTCTGCATTCAGACCCCATATTTCTTTTTCTGGATGTGGATGGCATTTTCTATCATGAGTATTTTGGAATTGTTTTAGGTCCTCGCACTGCTGGAAAGAGTCAAGTCTATCAGTAAGTCATTGCACAATGTGGCTGTAACTGTGTACAATGTTCTCCTGGTTCTGCTCCCCTCACTCAGCATCAGTTCACATAAGTCTTTTTTTTTTTTCTGAAGTCTGCCTGTTCATCGTTTCTCATAGCACAAGAGTATTCCATTACATTTCTGTACCGCAACTAGTTCGGCCATTCCCCGACTGATGAGCATCCCCTCAATTTCCAGTCTAGCCACCACAAAAAGAACTGCTATACATATTTTTGTACATGTGGGTCCTTTTCCCATTTATATAATTTCTTTGGGATACAGCCATAGAAATCAAAGGGTATGCATAGCTTTATAGCCCTTTGGGCATAGTTCCAAATTGCTCTCCAGAATGGTTGGATCAGTTCACAACTCCACCACCAATGAATTAGTGTTCCAATTTTCCCACATCTTCTCCAATATTTATCATTTTCTTGTTTTATCATGTTAGCCAATCTGATGGGTGTGATGTGGTACCTGAGAGTTATTTTGATTTGCATTTCGCTAATCAATAGTGATTTTGAGCATTTTTTTCATATGTCTAGAAATAGCTTTAATTTCTTCCTTTGGAAAAAAAAATGCCTGTTCATTTCCTTTGACCATTTATCAATTTGGGAATGAAATGTGCTCTTGTAAATTTAACTCACTTCTGTATATATTTTAGAAATGAGGCTTTTATCAGAGACGGTAGTTGTAAAAACTTTCTCAGTTTTCTGCTTCCCTCCTAATATTGGTTGCATCGGCTCTATGGAAAAACTTTTCAATTTAATGTAATCAAAATTATCCATTTTGCATTACATAATGTTCACTGTCTCTTGTTTGGTCATAAATTCCTTCATTCTCTATAAATCTGAAAGATAAACTATTCTTGGCTCCCCTAATTGGTTTATAGTATCAGCTTTTATATCTAAATTGTGTACGCATTTGGACTTTATTTTGGTATGTGGTGTAAGCTGTTTGTCTATGCCCAATTTCTGTCATACTATTTTCTAGTTTTCCCAGCAGTTTTTGTGAAATATTGAGTTCTTAGCCCAGAAGCTGGAATCTTTGGGTTTATCAAACAGCAGATTACTGTAACCACTGCCTACTATGTCTTGTGTACCTAACCTATTCCACCGATCCACCCCTCTATTTCTTAGCCACTACAAGAAGTTTTGATGATTGCTGCTTTATAATAATACAATTTAAGATCTGGCATGGCTGAGCTACTTTCTCTAGAATTTCTTTTCATTAAATCCTTTGATATTTTGGATCTTTTGTTCTTCCAGAAGAATTTTGTTATTAATTTCTCTAGCTCTAAAATAATTTTTGGTAGTTTGATTGATATGGCACTGAATAAGTCAATGAATTTAGGCAGAATTGTCATTTCTATTATATTAGCTCAGCCAAATCACAAGCAACTGATATTTTCCCATTTATTTGGATTTGACTTTATTTTTATGAAAAGTGCTTTGTAATTGCGTTCATATAGTTCCTGGGTTTATTTTGGCAGGTAGACTCCCAAATATTTTATAATGTGTAAAGTAACTTTAAATGGAATTCCCCTTTCTATATGTTGCTGTTGGGATTTGGTAGTAATATATAGAAAGGCAGATGCTTTATGTGCCTTTATTTTATATCCTGTAGCTTTGCTAAAGTTGTTTATTATTTCAAGTAGTTTTTTACTTGATTCTCTAGGATTCTCTCACTACAGCATCATATCATCTGCAAAGAGTGATAACTTAGTTTCTTCTTTGCCTGTTCTATTTCCTTCAGTTTCTTTTCTTCTCTTATTGCTAAAGCTAACATTTCTAGTACCATATTGAATAACACTAGAGATCCTTGGACATCCTTGTTTCTCCCCTGATCTCACTGGAAATGCATCTAGCTTATCCTCATTACATATAATACTTGCCGATGGTTTTAGATAGATGCTACTTATCATTTTAAGGAAGGTTCCATTTATTCCTATCCTCTCTAGTGTTTTTAATAGGAATAGGTGTTGTATTTTGTCGAAAGCTTTTTCTGCATCCATTGAGATAATCACATGATTTCTGTTAGTTTTGTTGTTGATATGATCATTTATGCTATCAGTTTTCCTACTATTGAACCAGCCCTAAATTCCAAGAATAAATCCTACCTGGTCATAATGTATTATTCTCATGATAAGTTGCTGTAATCATTTTGCTAATATTTTATCTAAAATTTTTGCATTTATATTTATTAACAAAATTGGTCTATAATTTTCTTTCTCTGTTTTAACTCTTTTCAGTTTAAGTATCAGTACCATATTTGTATCATAAAAAGAATTTGGTGGGACTCCTTCTTTGCCAAGTTTCTGTGTCAATAAGACAAAATGGGCACTTGAGGAGTTTGGCTTTTGTTTATTTTGTTTACTTTGAGTGAAAGGCACTTCAGGAGTTTTGGCTTTTGTTTACCTTGAAAGTACTTTCACCTGTTAAGTGCTAAG
>CM053628.1:55169724-55188314 GCA_028646595.1 Phalanger gymnotis | reverse complement strand
CTTGATAATTTCTTGAAAGATGATGTCTATGCTCTTTTATTGATCATGGCTTTCAGGTAGTCCAATATTTTTTAAATTATTTCTCCTGGATCTATTTTCCAAGTCAGTGGTTTTTCCAATGAGATATTTGACATTGTCTTCCATTTTTTTCATTCCTTTGGTTCTGTTTTATAATATCTTGATTTCTCATAAAGTCACTAGCTTCCACTTGCTCCAATCTAATTTTTGAAGTAGTATTTTCTTCAGTGGTCTTTTGGACCTCCTTTTCCATTTGGCTAATTCTGCCTTTCAAGGCATTCTTCTCATTGGCTTTTTGGAGCTCTTTTGACTTTTGAGTTAGTCTGTTTTTAAGGTGTTATTTTCTTCAGTATTTTTTGGGTCTCCTTTAGCCTGTCATTGACCAGTTTTTCATGGTTTTCTCACATCACTCTCATTTCTCTTCCCAATCTTTCCTCTGTTTCTCTAACTTGCTTTTCCAAATCCTTTTTGAGCTCTTCCATGGCCTGAGACCAATTCATATTTTTCTTGGAGGCTTTTGATGTAGGCTCTTTGACTTTGTTGACTTCTTCTGGCTGTATGTTTTGGTCTTCTTTGTCAGCAAAGATAGATTCCAAAGTCTGAGTCTGAATCTGAGTCTGTTTTTGCTGTCTGGCCACATTCCCAGCCAACTTACTTGACCCTTGAGTTTTTCATCAGGGTATGACTGCTTGTAGTGTATCGAGTGCTTTGTCCCGAGCTTTAGGGGCTGCACTGTTGTTTTCAGAGCTGTTTGTACACAGCAAGCTCTGCCACACCA
Organism: Phalanger gymnotis; assembly: GCA_028646595.1. Lineage (NCBI taxonomy): Eukaryota > Metazoa > Chordata > Mammalia > Diprotodontia > Phalangeridae > Phalanger > Phalanger gymnotis. The sequence continues at coordinate 55,187,518 of CM053628.1, read as the reverse complement.
GTGCTACTCTTTCCCCAAGAATCACCAAACCAGACCTGACTCAGATTAGATCAATGCACTCCCATGCAGATCCACCACTTAATTACTCCCACAAGGTGGGCCTGGAGCCTGGAAGCAACTGCAGCCATAGCTCTGTAAGCAGCCTCAGAGCTGCATCACCTCCACTGCCCCAGGGCAGTGGCCGAACCACCAACGCTTTTCACTCTTTCCCTCTCAGTTTTTTTGTCAAAGGATTGTTTGGTAAATGTGGCTAATCCCACCGCTTACTACAGAGCTTTTCCCAGATGGTAATGAAGGTGGCAGATATTAGGTATCTTTGAAGGAAGATGGGACATTCAGGGACATACAGACTGGAGTCCCAGAAGATGAGCAGTCAAAGAAGGAAAGGTCCTTCTACAGAATAAGGAATTGAGGCAGTTACCAAGAACTTCACCAAGAGAAAACTAATGATAAGGCTGACTTCTACACAGCAACAGTGAGAGCCTTGCCTAAATCTGAATCTGCCCAGTAACAGGAGGCTCCATCTGTTGACAAGAAAACCCTCTCATTTTCTGTGTACATGACTAAACCCTACGGTTTGTGCCCATATCCTTGAATATTGCAAGTTAAGTTCCCTGCTTTGTGACCACATCCCTGAACTGTTTTGTAAAGTATCCAACACACTTGGTTCTCCTTTCCTATCTCCCCTTACATACCTGCTTCCCGTTTCCTGACATCCTTTCCTGTGGTTAACTGCCCACATAGAATCACACACCCACCCCAAGCTGAGTGCCAAAAACTTGTGTATAAAAGTAAGCAAGCCCCTGTCTTATCTAAAATGGCTAGTGCTCCTAAGGGCTAGTCTGCCACTTTTGCATCAACAAAGTTCTCTTGGCTAAGAGAACCTCTGTCCCCTGAATTCTTTCTAGACAACCTGACTCTGAACATTATCTACCATTTCATTTTCATTCCCTGTCCAAGAAATCATCTGAGGGTTAGATCTTCTCCTAGCTAACTGGCAGGCATCTCTCTCTCTTTCTCCCTACTCTCTCCTTTTCTGTGTGCTGTGGCTGGATCCCTCCAGGTGCCTAGGTTACCCACAGTGGCATTGCAGGTCTCTCTGATTTCTGGGCAGTCAGGCAAGACAGTTCTTGGCTTCTTGATCATGTAGCCATCTTCTCTCATTATTGTCCTTCTTGGGATGCTGAAGAGGAGGTGAGGGGCTACAAGATATTGGACATAGCACGGCATATTTCTCTTTCAATGGATTCTCCCCTCAGTTGCCTCTTAGGGTATCGGGGAAAATTTGGGAAGGGGAACCTTGAGAGAAGCCTTCTCATCATTTTCCTATAATGCAGCCTTGCCACAAATATAACTTAGAAGTTCAGGAAAAGTGGCTTGCCAATGACTCCCTTAATTACAATACTATTTTGTAGTTAGATCTTTTTTTTCCAGAGGGAGGGAAAATGGACTGAAATCCTCTATGTCCAAACTTTCATGGCTCTTTCCCAAGAACTTGACCTTTGTGATTCTTGCAAAATACTCCTCACCACTTGGCTCCAAACTCCCCAAATCTGAGAAGGCATCAAACCCCAAACCTAACATTTTAGATGATCCAGTCATGTACAGGATTAAATCTCCATCTAATACCCCTAAACCTCCTGTACTTCCAATTCCTTACCAAGACCCCAAAAAGGCTTCCCCAAGTCCCTTAGCCTCTCTCATACCCCCTCCTGACCCTAAGTCCTTCAAATGCCAGATAGGGGACCCTATTTTAGCACCCCCATCCCCAAGTCCCCTTCAATTTGTTCCAGTGGAAAAGTCCCTGATCCTGGGATGGGGAGGACAACCAAGTTCATGTTACCTTTTCAATGTCTTACTCCGCCCAAATTAAAGAGAAATTGGGCAGCTACTTGGGGAACTCCACCAAATTTATAGAAGGATTTCACTACATTTCCTGATAATTTGACCTAACCTGGGGTGGCATTAACCTTATTATTTCTACCTCATCTTCCATCGAGGAAAAGAAAATGATTTGGGACTATGCCCAGAAATAGGGTGATGATCTAACCAGGTCTGTGGCAGGACCCTGTTATCCACCCGGGGTGGTTGCCATCCCTCTTGCCTATCCCTCCTGAAACTATCTTGATGATGAGTATCAGGAGAGAAGGGACCATATGATCACCTGTTTTCTAGAAGGCATGAAATGTGACCTAAAGGAACAAGAGGGCTATGACAAATTAAAAGAAATTACACAAGGGTCAAAGGAGAACCCTACCTAACCCCAAAGAGGCAGAAATAGGTTGTAGAGGCTCTAAGAAAGTATATTGACTTAGATCCCAAATCTCCCATAGGAGCCACAGTTTTAAGTATGCATTTTATTTCTCAATCGGCTCCAGATATCCATGGAAAGCTTCCATCTCACATTCACTCTGAAATCTGGAATTTAGTAGACCCTTTGGTCTGGGACCATGGTATTCCTGGGAAGCCTAGTCATGTGTCCCCTATTAAAGTCCACTTCAAAGACCCCAATATCTTCTCTCACCACTTGCAACACCCTATCAAGCTAGAAGCATGGCTTGGGTTGTAACATCTTATTGATATATTTCTCCAGTACAGGTTGCTGTTCCCCTGTCAGTCACTTTGTAATACTCCTATATTCCCTGTAATTAAACCAAACAGGGAATATTGGTTGGTCCAAGACCTATGGGCTGTCAGTGAGGCAGTGGTCTCCATTCACCCTGTTGTGCCTAATCCATATACTATACTGGCTGAGATTGCAGGTGACACCCACTAGTTTACCACTCTAGACCTCAAAATTTTTTTTTTGCATTCCCATTCACCAAGAGTCCCAATTTATTTTTGCCTTTGAATGGGCATCTCCCAGGGAGCTGACACCACACCAGTTAACATTGATTGTCCTTCCACAGGGTTTTAGGGATATCTCTCACTTATTTGGACAACCTCTGGATAGAGATTTAAGGGATCTTGAATTATGTAATAACAGTCTTGTTCAATATGTTGGACATCTTCATTTGCAGTCCCACTCAAGAAGTTGCTTTTATACCAGCCACAGAGACTCTTAATTTTCTGGGTTCTCATTGGTACAGGATCTCTTTACCCAAAGGCTACATTGTCTGTAAGCCCATAAAATACTTGGGCCATGCTTTAACTCCCACCTCTCAGTCTTTAACATCAGAAAGAAAGCAGGTCATTTTGTCTTACCTTGAACCCACCACAAAGAAACAGTTCCGTACTTTTCTTGGTATGGCCAGATTCTGCAGAATCTGGATTCCCAACTTTGGGGTCATCACCAGACCTTTGTATGCTTCCACACAGGGTCCCAACACCCTTCCATTAGAATAGAGACCTGAACAGATATAGGCCTTCAGCATAACCTCTGCCCCTGCTCTAGCATTACCTGATCTGGAAAAACCTTTTGCTCTTTATGTGGCTGAGAGGCAGGGCAGGTCTTAGGAGTCCTTACTCAAGCCCTAGGAGCTGACCCAAGGCCTGTGGCCTATTTTTCTAAGCAGTTCCACTCTGTTGTGGCTGGCTGGCCTTCCTGCCCCCTGGCTGTTGCAGCCACTGCCCTACTTATTGCTGAAGTCTCCAAACTTTACCCTTGGCTGACACTTGGCAGGCACTGTTCAAATGGTTGGTAAGGGGAAAGGCAGCAAGGGATGAGGACAACATCAAGTGGTTGGGTAACATTAGGGGTGGCTAGTCCACAAAGGAAGACAGTTCCTGGGGTAGTACAAAGAGAACTTGTGGTTTCATTTAAGCTAGATCTCAACACTCTTGCCTGTATGAGCAATCTGTTGCAGGAACTAGGAACTTGCAGGAACTTAAGACTGAGCTGATAGCACTCACCAGAGCCTTGGAATTAGGGAAAAACAAAAGGGTAAACATCTTTACAGATTGCAAATATGCCTTCCATGTTTTACATGCCCATGGTACTATTTGGAAGCAGCCAAGATACTTGACCACAAAGAACTCCCCTGTCAAATGTAGGACCAAAATTCTGCACCTCCTCCAGGCAGTATACTCTCCAAAAGAGGTGGCAGTCATAGAAGGCTGCCAGAAGGGCTGTAGGAAGCCAACTGGTAGACAAGGCTGCCAAAGCTGCTGCTCTGAAATCAGCCTTGATGATGTCCCTGAAAGCTCAGGTTACTCCCACTTTCACTCCTCAATATATTACTATCAGGAGAATGGATTTGAACTCCCCCTTCTCATTGGTATCAGTCACCCTCCAGTCAATTGGCAATCCCAGGATCCAGAATGTGGAAGTTCCTTTTTGGAGGCCACTAGGCTACACATCTAGGACAGCATGCACTTTAAAATCTGGTGCATCTTACTGGACCTAAATTGCTAGAAACAATTAGGCAGGCTTGTAAAGCTTGTTCTATATGTACCAAGCCAACCCTAAAGGACCAGCCTAGACCCCCATCTCTCCTTAACCCTGTCCAAAATCACAGGACCTTCCCAGGAGAGGACTGGCAAACAGATTTTACACATATGCCACCCTGCAGAGGCTTTCAGCTTCTCTTAATGCTAATAGGCACCTTTACAAACTGGGTAGAAGCCTCCCCTTACTGCACTGAAAAATTCACAAAAGTGACTAAGGTGCTTTTGATCATTCCCAGATTTGGGCTCCCTCAATCCTTGCAAAGTGATAATGGACCAGCATTCACTTCCCAGATCATTCAAGGAGTTGCTGAGGCTTTAGACATAATCTACCATCGCCAACCCTTATCGTCCTCCTAATCCAGTGATTACACACCTTCTGTGATTACTACCTAATATTACTGTAATGGTCTAGTTCCACCTAACTATACTTTGTCAGTTTCTTGATCCAGATTGAACAATTAATTGGTCTGGGATCACTGGCAGGACCCACTATTTTGACAACTAGAATAACATGGAATAAGGTAGGTGAACTGGATAATGCATTAATAGTGAATGTGCATCAAACAAACTGACTTTGCCTCCAGCAGGTGGAAGGTGGGAAGCAGGGAAGTGGTAGGGAGTCTCACGGAAGACACTGATGATGCTATTGGGAGTGGCTGTGGAGACAGTGGTGGAATTAAACTGAAGGGGAAGAGCAGGGAAGTTCCTGGCATGGTCTAGGGCAGCAATGTGTTAACATCTTCAAACATCTCTAGAATTCAGTCTCCTCTCTACAGAAGAGCAGGCCAGGAAAGGAAGCACAAAGACAACCATGCCAGATGAAACATATGCCATGGCCAATGAAGCAAACACAGCTCAGGGACCTATGAAATCATATAAGGCCTGATGTTCACCTGGAGTTAGTGTAACTTTCAAGAAGTTAGGAAGGACAATTTTGATATAAATCTGGGGAAATAATTCACCCTCCAAGGCAACTTTGCAAAGGAATATTATCAATGAAATGCAAACCCCTCCCCACCCCCCCACTGCCACTTCCCTCCCCTGACTCCTGCAGAAAGCAGCCTTACTTTACCTTGAGGACTTTGCCTGGCATGTTGGGGCCCAGCACTTACTGCTTGCTGGGCATCATGAGTATACTACCACACAGCATCTCTGTTTCTCTTTGCTGGGTCTTCTTGAGCTGCTGCAAGAAAGCATCATAAAAGCAAGCAGTCATCTGCCACTGCATCACCACAGGGGAGGAAGGGAGACAGGCAGGCCACAGGTCTCTCCACAGCGTCACTTTGCATCACTTGTTTACTAAGCACCTCTATGTGCATCCACAAAGATGGGGAACAGGGACAGCCATGTCACCCCCAAACAGCCATATCCTCCTTCCTTTACTTTTTTCAGACTTACACTCTCCTGCTTTGCTTTCTCTTTCTCCAAATGATGCATCTCCATCACATACTCCATGAATTTCTGCTCATTCACCACAAAGGCCTTTGAGTGTTCTTGTTCCCACAGTTCAATCCATGCCTTCACCTCCTCTTCCAGCTGGGGCCCTAAAGACAGACACTATTACTACTACCAAACCTCGTTCCAGTCATTAAGACCCCAATGACTTTGGTCTCCTATTTCTTCTCTAGGGGAGCAGATGGAGAGAATTAAAGGAAGGCAATGTGCCTGGGCAGGCAGAGTGTTACAGCAGAAGGTCACAGCCTTCCAAAGGCAGCTCCATCCCTTATTGTGTGACCTTGGGGGAGACATTTAACTTTTGGGGCTTCAGTTTCCTCATCTGTAACAGGAGGGGGTTGGACAAGATGATCTCTAAGGTTCCTTCCAGCTTATGATCTAGGACCTTCAGAAGCCAGACCACCAAACATGGTTCATTTACAACATCTGAGGATGAAGGATTGGGATGAACAAGACCCACTGCCTTCTCCTCCTCTTCCTCCTCCTCCTCCTCCAGGGTCCTGTTTGGGTGGTGCATGGTGACCCAGGAAGCCTGGAGCTCTCTCAAGCTGGCCTTTATCAAGCTAACATCAGTCCAGGTTGGGACTGCCTCCAGGCAAGTAGAAAAATAACAATGGAGCAGTCTGTCTCTCTGGTGGAAAGGTAATTTGGTAAACTTTGATTTTGTGTTCCAGAGAAACAAAGGTAAAGGAGGGCAAACATCACTGCAACACGTTTTCCATGAGGTTGGGCAGGGTTCAGTTCGGCTTTATTAATATTTCAACCATTAAAAAGCAGCATCAGCATTCTACATGGTTTCTGCCTACTCAGAGGCATTTGCATGAAGTGAATTAATTCTTGGACAAAAAAATCTCAAGTGGCCAGTTTTCTGCAGTGAGGAATGTGCTCTGAGGTTTTCATTGGGAAACCCAAGAAGCAATAGATAGTTTAGGGAGAGGTTTTAGGAGCTTGGAGCTTTGCCTCTCTTCCTTCGGAAGGTTTGTGCCTCCATTTGTAAATGGGCTCAGATCTGAAGCTTTTCTGTGAGGACAAAAGATTTTCAATGAGAATGTGGGGCCAGTTAATAAATGCCAGCACAGCATGAAATTGTTTCTTGAAACTGTACTTTTTAGGAGATAGAAAATGAAGGATCAATGAGGTTATTTCTCCATATTAAAGCTATGCTATGAGAATAGAAATTAAAAGTAGTCCCAACTCCAGTGGAGCCTCCCAAGGGTGTAGGAGAAGGCAGAAAGAAGTGGTGGGTGGTATTTAGAAGGGTTCATAGCCAGGCCAAGTTCAGAAGCCTAGTGTGCCCCAAGGGAAGAGGGGATACTCTGTTGTGTTCAGGACTGTGGATGACACATTCAGACAACTTCAATTTCCCTCCCTCCAAAAATCAAGAAAATCACCTCAAACTGTAAGAAAAGCTTCCACCTGTCTTCCTACTTCAGAATGCCTTCAAAGAGCTTTCTGTGAGCCTTGTAGTAGCTAAGCCTAAATTCACTTCATATGCACAAGTTCCATGTCATGCAGCTGGAGCTGGGTCTCTGTATAATCCTCTGCAAAGGGGAAATGGTCCAAAGGAAGCAAATGGCATCTTTCTCTTTACCATTTCAAAAGCATTACAATAAAGTCATCCTTTCTGAAAACAATTCATCCCATGATGAGTAAAGCCAATTTCTTCCTTAACTTGCTGGCGTGTGGCCTCCATCTACTAAAATGATGTCTTTAGTCAGATCCAACGGCTTTTATTCCTCAGTTTGAATTAATCAATAAGCATTTACTAAGGGCCTACTAAGTGCCAGACACACAATCTCTGGTTCTATCACAGTAAAGAGACATAGAGCTATAAGTATCAACAGAATAAACAGGAACTAAACACCAGGTAGTTAGGGAGAGAAGGCAGGCACCAGTAATGGGGAAGGATCAAGAAAGGCTCCATGTGGAAGGAGCTCTTTGAGCTATGTCTTAAAGGAAGTGAGGGGATTTTATTTTTTTTAATTTAGTATTTAATTTTCCTCAAGTTACATGTAAAAACAATTTTAGTATTTGTAAGTAAGGTGAATTTTAGTGTAAGTAAGGTAAATTTTAGTGTGTGTAAGGTGGATTTTTGGTATTATTTCTTAGAGTGTTTCCCAGGATCCATGGCCATAACAATCTCTGTTTCCCAGGTATTAGATATGACTTCCCAGGCTCATGGTTCAAAACATCTCCACCATGCTTGCCCAGCATTATATAATGATAAATAGCATAAACACGTGTGCTGAAACTGTAAACTTCTACTGCGACTGCACATTAAGATATAGAGATGAGGTGATGTAAACTTGTGAGGCTATTGCTGGCAATATGCCTACTTTGTCTGATGTCCTATAAAATAGGTGGTCAGTGGTGAATGAGTTGGGGAACCTTTATGATTTAATGCACAAGCTGGGATGCTGTGTGTGCCTTGATTGGCCCCCATCAAGGCTTGGGAGAGGGGAATCTGTGTTTGCCTCAACTGGCCCCCATTGATGCTTGAGGGGATTTAGGGGAACCCTTTAGGGTTGAATGCACAAATTGTGCCAGTCCTGACTGGCCCCATCCAGACATAGGGGTAGTTGCCCCACCTTCTCACCGGCCCCTGCAAGAAGGGTGATTAGGGAATACTATAGGAGTTTGTGGTGCTTCCATTTTCAGCACTACGGTGTTAGAGAAGACTAGACTAGAATAAAGCTTATTATTAACCCCTTTAAAGCTGTCTTTCCTGTCTGACCAGATCAAGAGGGAACCTGTTAGAGGTTGGAGTCCAAGCCTCCAGTGCCTCCTGTGTATTATCTGTCTAGCAATATTCATTTTTAAAACTTTTGAGTTCCAAATTCTCTCCCTTCCTCCCTTCCCACTGCCCCCCTCATTGAGAAGGGAATCAATTCAATATAGGTTATACATGTGTAGTCATGCAAAACATTTCCATATTAGTTAGAAATTACCCATCATCTGATGGGTAACTTGGCCTTTTTGCCCTTGTGAAAAAGGGTCCCTTCCTACATCCAAGCACAACCAAGATAATTACAAAACTCTTTTTATAGTTATCTTGATTTGAAACTCTTGCCTTGAACTCCATTGATCAGCATTTCAGGGTTTACTAAACCCCACCCCCACATGGGTCCCCACACCAGAAAGGAATTCCCTTAACTGAATAAAGGCCAAACACAGGATGTTTTAAGCTTCTTTCACCATTAACAGAAGAGTAATAAAATTTTCCTCTGGCCTTTGAAGTAGTGGTTTTATCTAAAGTACCAGGCAGGAGTTGTTTCTATAGATATTCCAAAAGAAGTCACCCACACTCTTGTTGAGTGAAGTGTTAACATTTCCAAGACTTCTTAACCCATTTGTTTTCCTGCCTTCCCCAACAAATAAAAGATCTTCTTTCATATGACATCTTCTCTGTGGAAACAAAATCTCAGTTCATTTCTTAAAATCCTTCCTTTTTATCATTTTTTTTGTTTTCACATCTTTCTCGAATCTAATCAATACTTCCTCACTTTCCTTCCCATATGAATTCTTCCCCTCATCCATCTCTTCTTTAAGTAGGAAGGGGGAGAGGTTGATTGACACATTGACAAATTAAAAGGGGGCAGTCCCCTTTATAAATACAGATACAGAAACTCAAAGGAAAAACGATAATGAGCAACCAATTGTTCCTTTAAGATTCAGAAGTCTCTTCTCATACAGATGTCTGGCTGGGAACCTCATCTGATGAAGTATTCTGGTCTGGTCTCCAGGACATGTTAGCATCTTCTTGTAGAAATCTGCTTTTCATGTCCACTCTCCTACAAAACTGACCTTGGCACAATTTTAAATTACCATTGCTAATCCTTATACTTTTATCATTCTTACAAAATGAACATTGGAACCCTGGCCAATTGTCATATTGAAGAAATTCACATTAGAACCCCATTTCTTATATTTTACATTAATCCATTATTCATTCCCCGACCAGGAGGATGAGATTTCACTAAGGAATTAATAACGGGTTCCAGTACAGACATAAATATATTAAGTAATCAATTTTTAACACAGTACGTGAAGCAATAAAGCAATTCCAACTTCTGGTCATGTTACGCTTCTTTTAATGTATTTACAAAACAGACCACAAACCATTCTTCTTTTAACATTAACTAATTCTAACAAATATGGTATTGAATAAGTAACAGAATCATATCCTGATTTCACAGGCCCTTGACTTAATTGTCTCCATAATATCACAAAGAATTAAAGGACCCTAACTTATATAGGACTATATATATATATGTAACCAATATGAAGGTTGAATAGTTAGTGGTTGTTTGGGCTAAAATTCTAAGCTTAATAACTCAATCTCATACCTACATCTTACCATAGCAACCTCACATGCTCCAGTACTAATCTTATTATATAATAGATTTGGTATTATGCTTACCAAACTTTTGATTATAGAAATTTGCCATTAAATGGGTAGGGACATAACTAAAGCAAGGGAACAAAATTTCCCTAACTTCATGACAATTTAAGGTATGTCAAACTGCAAACTGCATTGAGCCAGGCTGCCAGGTGTCAGTAGAGAAATCGAGTCAGAAGAATCCTACCTCAGCTCATGCTGAACAGTCATTCTCCCAACCTTCCAATGAAATCACTCCCTGAAGTTCATACCTGTACCTCACAGGATTGCTAGGATCATGGATCAGTGGCTCAGATGGCATGTCTTGATAATTACACCTGGAGTCAACCTCAGAATAACACTTAACAATCCCATAAAATCATGAACAGCAAATTCCAATAATTAGTTTCAGATATGACTATAATCTCACATGATTAAGGAACATTTTTAAAGTGAGCCTTAAGTAGCTTGCAAGCATTTCTACACTTGTTCTAGTTCCTGATTAAATAATAACATAAACTCAAATTTTCCATTTCTCCCATAAAACCTTCTAGGCCTTTGGGTACCACAACTTCACAATAGTAACAAATTCTGACAGATACTCTTCTCTTTATCTAATTATTCCCATAACATTCAGAAAGAATGCTCTATTCCAGGGATTTTATTTTTTTCACATGACTATTATTACCCATTCAGATTGAAAACAAGAAGATTTCACATACTTGCATTATGCTCACATTTTTCAATGACTACTTGTTTTGATTACAGAAACCTGTCATAAAACAGGAAGCATCACAGCCTTCCACATGCATCCACCTTACAGCCAGACTCAAGAATAGTCGGGTGGAAAATATTCCTTTTCAAAGGAACAAAATGGGGAAACTGAGTCAGAAGTATCCCATCCCAGGCAGAGGCTAGGACAGTCCTTTCAAGTTTTCCCAGATGCAAAACTCCACCTGTTCTATCTGAGTAGCTAATGGCATCTACCCCACATGGTGGCTTCTTTCACATCAGATGGCAAGTCTCATTAATCAAAACTTTACCAGGACTCACATCTTAAATTTTAAATTTGTCCTAAAAGCAAATGAGTGAAAAATCAATCTGCAAATTCTCAGCTAATCCTAGTTCCTTGTTAAAGAACTAATACAAGTTCTTTTTTCTTGCAGCTAATGACTTTGCCCACACAAATGGTTTCCAGGAACCTGGGCAAGTTTACGAAATGATGGGAACTGACACAGACCCCAGGGAGGGGCTGATCCTGGTATCCCTGCTTGCCAGCCCCCAACAAAAACAGGAAGAGTGGGCAAGAAACAATCTGGATAAGGCTTTCATCCAATCCCCTCCTTTACATACACATTAATTAATTAACAATCTTAGGTTTTAGCATTAAAAGCGTACTCCCAAATAGTTTAGTTAACAATCTTACAACTTTCTGTAACCTTTTAACTACAGGTAAAGGTAGAAATACCTGGTTTCCTAAATGGTAGTTATGAAACATTATATGCCCTTCAAAGAGTAGGTGTTTCCAAGAGATGCCAATCAACCCTGATTGGTCCACATGCTGGGAAAGGAGCTATATTAAAACGAGGTCTTGAGTAGTGGCCTAGGTCACTTGGTCCTGACCAAAGAGACATCAATTTTCATATCACTTAACAAGAAGAAGAATCAATATTTTTCCAGACCTGTCTGGACAACTCTGTGAGTAGGAATAGGCCCATTTAAATTGGATCTTAAAAAATCCTTCTGAAGGACTGGACTTTGAAAGAAAAGGGGGATGGGGAATGAAGAGATGGTGAGGAACTATTTTGAAATTCATTACTCAGTCTCCTAGTTTATTTTCTAACCTGAAGGCATCCCAAAATCTCCTCACCCTATCCTGAAAAACCACAGAACTTCTTGCCTCCTATCCCCATGCTGTGTCAGAAAATTTCTCTGTCTCCCTTACCTTACATCATCTGCTTTCCTTATTCTGTCCCTAATCTTTTAATCCACTACTTAAGCATAACTTCCCAAACATCTGGGTCCCACCCAGAGACTCTGAAAATTCACAGTGGGTTTGAACTACAATAAATTAGCTTACAAATAGAAATTCAGTAGGCCTCCTAAAAATCATGTGAAAGATTTTACAAAACCTTTCTTCCAAAAGTATTTTCCCTTTCTTTAAAAATAGTTCAAAATTTATCTTCATGTTAAGAGGAATAATCACTGAACTTTCATGAAGAAAATCAGTTGGACAGCTTTAAAATGATAGGTATCTCTCTCCTCTTTAAAGCAAAAATAAACCTTTAAACACTGGAATTCATTATACTTAATTTGGTGTAAAATGGCCTTAAGTAACAAATTCCAAAAATATTATAACAAACTAAATTCCTAGTTATTACAGAATTCCTAAATATCACACAGTTCCCAAATTTTCTGTTCACAAAACCTCCTGTACACAATTGACAAAAATTACAAGAGAAGATCTTACAAAATCTTAGTTAACAATCTCACAAATGCTATAGGTGAGGGCAAAACAATTTTAACTGAAAGTTCCTATTAAATAAAGACAAAACTTGGAAGTTTATGATTTCTTAAATTACAGCACATGGTCTGTTTAACCTGTTCATCATTTTTCTCTAACAGTACAATTCTTTTTTTTGCGTGTGTTAGCAATCGAAATGGGCTCTTAGCACTCAGTTCAACCAAGTGCCCTTGAAAAGTTTGGCCTTTGTTTCCTTGATTTGATTGGGAGGCCTTGGTGACCTCCTTGCCTCAGGGGAGGGCCTAGTTTACACATGGGTTTGAGTGATACATTTGGGACATCAGAGGCTTTTGGACCATGTGGGTTTAAGTAGCCTCTTTGTGATAATTTCAGGTCACGTGGGTGAATCACATGAGTGACTCACCCCTGACCCTGAAAAAGATATAAAACCAGGGGTTGGCTTTCTCTTTTTTGGAGCTCTTACCCACAGTCGAGGTGGTGCATGTGACTCTGGGCCAGCCCTTGTTATGAGCTCCCAGGCTGAACTTAGATGTTGGTAACTATGAATTGTATTTGGTCTGTCAATGTTTTTAATTTGTTTGTATTTGCTTCAAAGTTCAGGGTGCTGGTTTTTTCACCTGAACTAAGTGAATGGTATTTGTGTGCTGGATTAAAGTAAACTTCTCAACCCTTTAATATTGCTTTCCTTAGTAAAGCAGATCAAAAGAACCTGGGCTTTGGCAGCAAGCTTGTTGTTGGGCTTATGCTGGTCTTTCACCTCCACAACAACGACTAGCCGGATTGTTAAAACAGATTTTTATATAATTTATGAACTTTAAACATCAACAAAATCAGTTATATCAATTAAACATACTTTACAACTGTTTACATTTGAATGTATGAATTTAAATATAAAATATACTTAAGAAATGATCAGTTCTTCCTTCTACCTTTTACCTTTCCTTTTATCTACTCATGCTTTTAGAGACAGCTAGATGTAGATGTAGAGCATCTGGCCTGGAGTTAGGAAAGTAATCTTCCTGAGTTCAAATCTGGCCTCAGACATTCACCAGCTGTGTGACCCTGAGCAAGTCATTCAACCCTGTGTACCTCAGTTTCCTCATCTGTAAAATGAGCTGGAGAAGGAAATGGAAAGCCATTCCAGTATCTCTGCCAAGAAAACCCCACATGGGTTCACAAAGAGTAGGACATGACTGAGCAACAAACTCAACTCTTCATTTTGCTATATCTACAGCTAGGTCCTGTTTACTGAAAATAATGAATCTACTGAATTGGTCATATGTATTTGAATTCTTAGTATTTGAAGTTATAGTTATGTAAAATATGGCAATTAGTTCCAGTTCAGGGAAATTATACAGTGTGGATTGGAATAATTTGACCACTTCTGGGAACTTACTGCTCACACTAAACTAATTGGGACATACCTAGGTGTAGTGGTACAGGCCAGTGATTTAATCTGCATAAGGAGCTTTGACATCAGAAAACTCCATCTATCAGTGCAGAACGATAACTGCTCTGTGACTTCTGGCCTTGGAGAGTTGTCCAGTGTAAGGACACTGACAAGTTAAGTGACTTATCCAGGATCACACAGTAGCATCTGTAGGAGGTAAAACTTGAAGCCAGGTCAACTTGATTTGGGGGCTGAACATCTATCCACTAGACCACACTCCCACAGGTATTGGTGCAAACATTCTCTCTTTTTATGGTTAAAGTCAGTGTTTAGGGTTCCTCTGCTTCTGCTTTCTTTGTGCCAGATGGTTTCAAACAGGTTTTTCCAGATTTCTTTGAATTCCTCATACCCCATGGACTTTTTTTAAAAAAAATATTTTTTATTTTTAGTTTACAACACTCAGTTCCACAAGTTTTTGAGTCCCAAATTTTCTCCCTCCATCTCCTCCCCCCTCCTCCCCCAAGATGGCATGTAACCTGATATAGGTTCTACATATACCTTCACATTGAACTTATTTACATAATAGTCCAGTTGTAAAGAATAATTATAACAAATGGAATGAATCATGAGAAAGAAGAAACAAAACCAAAAAAGAAAGAAAAAATAAAAGAGAGCAAATAGTTTGCCTGAATCTGCATTTAGACTCCATAATTTTTCTCTGGAAGTGCATAGCTTTTTCCATCATGAGTCTTTTGGAGCTGACTTTGAACCTTGCATTGATGAAAAGAGTCAAGCCTATCAAAGTTAGTAATTACTACAGTGTCTGTAATTGCATATAATGATCTCCTGGTTCTGTTCCCGTCACTCAGCATCAGTTCATATAAGTCTTTCCAGGTTATAATGAAGTCTGTCTGCTTGTCATTTCTTATACCACAATAGTATTCTATTACATTAATATACAACAACTCGTTTAGCCATTCCCCAATTGATGGGAATCCCCTTGATTTCCAATTCTTTGCCACCACAAGAGCTGCTATAAATAATTTTGTACATACTGGTCTATTACCCACTTGTGTGATGTCTTTGGGATTCAGCACTAGAAATGGTATTGCTGGGTGAAAGCGTATGCACATTTTATAGCCCTTTAAGCATAGTTTCAAATTGCTCTCAAGAGTGGCTGGATCAGTTCACAACTCCAACAGCAATGTAGCAATATTTCAATTTCCCCACATCCTCTCCAGCATTTACCATTTTCCTGTTTTGTCATGTTAGCCAATCTGAGAGGAAAGATGTGGTACCTAAGAGTTGTTTTGATTTGCATTTCTCTTTTCAATAGCAATTTAGAGCATTTTTTCTTATGACTATAGATATCTTTAATTTCTTCCTCTGAAAACTGGCTGTTCATGTTCTTTGACCATTTCTCAATTGGGGAATGACTTGTATTCCTATAAATTTGACTCTGCTCCCTGTATATTTTAGATATGAGGCCTTTATAAGAGACACTGGTTGTAAAGATTGTTTCCCAATTTTCTGCTTTACTCCTAATCTTGGTTGCATTGGCTTTGTTTGTACAAAAACTTTTCAATTTAAAAATCAAAATAATCAATTTTTCATGTCATAATGTTCTCTATCTCTTGTTTGGTCATGCATTCTCCCCTTTCCCATAAATCTGACAGGTAAATTTTTCCTTCCTTGCTCTCTCAAACTGGTTATAGCATCAGCCTTTATTCCTAAATCATGAACATATTTTGACTTTATTTTGGTATATAGTGTAAGGTATTGGTCTATTCCCAGTTTCTGCCATACTATTTTGAAATTTTCCCAACAGTTTTTGTGAAATAGTGAATTCTTAGCCCAGAAGCTGGATTCTTTGGGTTTATCAAAGAGTAGATCGCTATAGTCATTGATTACTGCATCTTGTGTACCTAACCTATTCCACTGATCAACTATTCTGTTTCTTAGCCAGTACCAAGTAGTTTTGACAACCGCTGAATTATGGCACAATTTAATACCTGGTATGGCTAGGGCACATTCACTCGTATTTCTTTTCATTGATTCCCTTGATATTCTGGACCTGTTGTTTTTCCAGATGAATTTTATTATTTTATCTAGCTCTGTAAAATAATTTTTTGGTAGTTTAATTGATATGGCACTGAATAAGTAAATTAATTTAGGTAAAATTGTCATTTTTGTTATATTAGCTTGGCCTAAGCACAAGCAACTGAAGGTTTTCCATTTATTTAGATCTGATGTTATTCGTGTGAAAAGTGTTTTGTGATTGTGTTGATATAGGTCCTGGGTTTGTCTTGGCAGAGAGACTACCAAATATTTTATAGTGTCTTCAGTAATTTTAAATGGAATTTCTCTTTCTATCTATTGCTGTTGGGCTTTGTTAGTAATATATAGGAATGTCAAGAATTTATGTGGGTTTCTTTTATACCCTGCAACTTTGCTAAAGTTATTTATTGTTTCAAGTAGATTTTTACTTGATTCTCTAGGATGCTCTAAGTAAATCATCATATCTGCAAAGAATGATAACTTAGTTTCTTTTTTGCTCATTCTAATTCCTTCAATTTATTTTTCTAGTCTTATTTCTACAGTTAACATCTCTGGTACCAAATTGAATAATAGGTGTGGTAATGAACATCCTTGTTTCACCCCTGATCTTACTGGGAATGCATCTAGCTTATCCCCATTAAATATAATTTAGGTTTTAGGTAGATGCTACTAATCATTTTAAGGAAGACTTTGTTTGAAGGTATATGTAGAACCTATATCAGGTTACATTTGTTTATTCTTATGCTTTCTACTGTTTTTCAATAAAAATGGGTGCTGTATTTTGTCAAAAGCTTTCTCTGCATTTCTTGAGATAATCATATGGTTTCTGCTAGTTTTGTTGCTGATATGATCAATTATGCTGGTAGTTTTCCTAATGTTGAACCAACCTTGCATTCCTGGAATAAATCCTACCTGGTCAGAGTATATTATTCTCATGATAAGTTGTTGAAATCTTTTTGTTAATATTTTATTTAAATTTTTTGCATCAATATTCATTAAGAAAATTGGTCTATGATTTTCTTTCTCTCTTTTGAATCCTCCTGGTTTAGGTATTAGTACCATATTTGTGTCATAAAAAGAATTTGGTAGGAGTCATTCTTTGCCTATTTTCCCAAATAGTCTATAAAGTACAGGAATCAATTGTTCTTTAAATGTTTGATAGAATTCACATGTAGGAAAGCAGGGACTACCGTGAGCTCCCCACCAAGTCCCTCCAAAAACCTATAGAAAATGGCTCTGAACCAATTCTAGAACTGCAGAACCCACAAAGTGGCAGGGAAAAGCAGGGATCCATCCCAGAACAGCTTGGATGGTCTCTGGGTAAGGTCTATCCCGCACGGAGCTGGGAGCCGAGGGGAGCGGAGCTGAGCCGAGCAGAGCCCAGCGTGGGCAGCGCGGACCTACCAGATCATGGACCGACCAGACCGGGAGCCGGGCGGAGTGTGCCCTAGTGCCCTGAATCAGTGAGCTGTGGCATTTACCAGACCTCTCAACCCACAAACAGCAAAGACAACAGAGAAGGTTAGTGGGGAAAACTACAGGGACAGGGAGTTTGTGGTTCGGCTACCGCCCCTAGGGCAGCGGGGGGAGGTGCAGCTACAGAACTACAGCTGCAGTTGCTTCTGGCCCCAGGCCCACC
>CM053628.1:55134239-55169224 GCA_028646595.1 Phalanger gymnotis | reverse complement strand
GCTAAGGAGCCCATTTTGCCTCAAG
Source organism: Phalanger gymnotis (assembly GCA_028646595.1). Classification (NCBI taxonomy): domain Eukaryota; kingdom Metazoa; phylum Chordata; class Mammalia; order Diprotodontia; family Phalangeridae; genus Phalanger; species Phalanger gymnotis. The sequence goes on along the minus strand of CM053628.1, from coordinate 55,169,199 downwards.
GACACACCAGAATATATGCCATCTTGGAGTGGGGTGGGGGGTAGAAATGGGGAGAAAATTTGTAATTCAAACTCCTGTGAAAATCAACGCTGAAAACTAAACATATTAAATAAAAATTAAAAAAAAACGATTTTAAAGAGGCTCAATATATAGGATGCTCTTGATCAGAAAACCAAACAAAACCAAATGAATAATCCACTCAACTTTAAAAGCCAGAAACAGGCAAACAAGATGACCAAAAAGCAAAAATAAACATTGACCAAGATCAAAACACAAACTTAAAAGAAGACTACATGGTCAATATACCTATATCTGAAACCTCAAAGCGGAATATGAACTAGGCCCAAGCACAACAAGCCTTCTTGGAAGAGCTCAAGGAGGATTTTAAAAGTCAAATAAGAGAGGTGGATGAAAAATTGGGAAAATAAATGAGAAGTATGCAAGAGACAGTCAACAGTTTAGAAAAGGAAGGACAAAAATTAACTAAAGGACAAAAATTAACTCCTTGAAAAGTAAAATTGGCCAAATGGAAAAGTAGGTACAAAAACCAATTGAAGAAAGTAATTGGTTAAGTGGAAGCTAATAACTCTTTGAGACATCAAGAATCAATCAAACTAAATCAAAAGGATGAAAAAAAGAGAAGAAAATGTAAAATACCTCATTGGAAAAACCACCAATCTGGAAAATAGATCCAGAAAATATAATTTAAGAATAAGTGGACTATCTGAAAGCCATAACCAAAAAAAAGAGCCTGGACAGGATCTTTCAAGAAACTGATAAGGAAAACTGCCCTGATATCCAAGAATCAGAGGGTAAAATAGTCATTGAATGAATCTACTGATCACCTCTTGAAAGAGATCCCAAGATGAAAACTCCAAGGAATGTTGTAGGCAAATTCCAAAATTACCAGGTCAAGTAGAAAATACTGCAAGCATTCAGAAAGAAACAAATTAAATATCATTGAACCACAGTCAGGATTACACAAGACTTAGGAGCTTCTATATTAAAGGATTGTAGGAATTGGAATATGATACTCCAGAAGACAAAGGAGCTTGGATTACAACCAAGAATCAAGTAACCAGAAAGACTGAACACAATCTTTCAGGAAAAAGATGGATATTCAATAAAATAGTGGATTTTCAATCATTCCTGATGAAAAAAAACAGAGCTGAACAGAAAATTCAATATTCAAGTACAAGACTAAAGAGAAGCAGAAAAAGGTAAACGGAAAAGAAAAAAAACATTATTCAATGGTGCATCACTACATGGGAAGGTGATATTTATAAATCTTGAGAACTGTATCTTTATTATGACATTTAGAAGGGGGTATTCATAGACAGAGGATGTGGGTATAAGTTGACTTTGATGTGAGGATAAAAAAATAATTGAATAGGAAGTGAAAAAAAGGACTGTGCTGAAAGAAGATGACAGGAGGAGGCAAAAAAGGTAAATTACATCACATGAAGTGTCTCAAAGAACTATTTTGGTAAAGAGAAAGAAGGGAAGGAGGAGAGCATTGTTTGAACCTTACATCAGATTTGGCTCAAAGAGAAAATAACATACACATTCAGTTGGTTATAAAAATCTATCTTACTCTATAGGAAAGTAGGAGAAGAAAGGGGAAATAAATGGGAGTGGGGTTGATAGAAGGGAGAGGAAATGGAGGGAAGAAGTAGGGGGGGAAAGGGGAAAGGAAAGGAAGGAGGGCTGAAAGAAGGGAGAGCAGATTGAGGGAGGCAGTAGTCAGAAGAAAAACACTGGGGAGGAGGGAAAGGGTGAAAAGGGAGAGAAAAGTATAAAGAAGGGAGAAACAGGATGGAGAGAAAGATGCAGTTAATAATCATAACTGTAAATGTGAATGGGATGAACCTTCTCATAAAACAGAAGTGGAGAGCAGAGTGAATTAAAAAACAGAATCCCGCAATACATTGTTTACAAGAAACACATTCGAAGCAGACAGATACACACAGAATAAAGGTAAAAGGCTGGAGCAGAATCTACCATGCTTCAGCTGAAGTAAGAAAAAAAAGCTGGGGTAGCAATCCTGATCTCAGACTAAGCAAAAGCAAAAGTAGATCTAATTAAAAGAGATAAGGAAGGAAACTACATCCTGCTAAAAGGTACCCACAGACAATAAAGTAATATCAATACTAAACATATATGCACCAAGTGGTATAGCATCCAGATTCTTAAAGGAGAAGTTGCTAGGGAGTTACTAGGAGAAATAGACAGCAAAACTATACTCGTGGGAGATCTCAACCTCCCCCTCTTAGAAATAGATGAATGTAACCACAAAATAAACAAAAAAGGAGTTAAGGAGGTGAATAGAATTTTAGAAAAGTTAGATATGGTAGACCTCTAGAGAAAACTGAATGGGGATAGAAAGGAATATACCTTTTCTCAGCGGGACATGGCACCTAAACAAAAATTGACCATGTACTTGTAGGGTTAATGGAATTTGAAGATCTTCCCTGTCCATTAATAGGCACATAGAGCCCTTGTCCAGAGCTAATCAGGCTCTGGGCTACAGGGATTTTCCAATTATGTCCTGAGGCACATGGATTTTCTAGTTTCTAGGCACTAAGCCAATAAGATGTCAAGTCTTTGTTTGCAGGGGGATTTATATTACCTTGAGGAGAACTCACTGCTGGGAGGATGGACAGGAAAAACTCCCCTCTGGACTAAGAGAGAGACCCAGGTTGAGAGAGGAACCCTCTGAATGAGGAACTTGCCTAGGGGAATTTGCTTGTGGGGAAGCCTGATGGAAATAACTCTTAAGATTACTTTGGTAAATCTTGCTTCCTGATATCCCAATAGTGATGTTTCAAATAAATATTTTGGTTTTGTCTTGGAGGAAGAGAGTTTATTATATTTTGTGAACTAACCCTGGAGATATGCATGTATATTCATAGCGGCTGCCATGGGTATTGCATTGGAATTACAGTATTAGGGTACAAAAACCTCACAACACAATGCAGAAAGGCAGAAATATTAAATGTATCCTTTACATCATGATGTGATAAAAAGCCATGGAAAGATAGACTAAAAAATTAATTGGAAACTAAATAATCTGATCCTAAAGAATGAGTGGGTCAACCAACAAATCACGGAAACAATCAAGAACTTCATTGAAGAGAATGACAATAGTGAGACAACATACCAAAACTTATGAAAGGCACCCAAAACAGTTTTTAGGGAAATTTTATATCTCTAAATGTTTGCATGAATAAAGTAGAGGAAGAGATCAATGAATTGGGCATGCAACTAAACAAGGTAGGAAAAGAACAAATTAAAAATTCCCAATTAAATACCAAGTTAGAAATTCTACAAAACAAAGGAGAGATTAATTAAATTGAAGTTAAGAACACTATTGAAATATTAAATAAAATTAAGAACTGGCTTTATGAAAAAAACAATAAAATAAATAAACCTTTGGTTAATTTGATTTTAAAAAAAGAAGAAAACCAAATTGCCAGTATCAGAAATGAAAAGGGTGAATTCACTACCAATGAAGAGGAAATTAAAACAATAATTAAGAGGTATTTTGCCCAGCTGTATGCCAATAAATCTGACAATCTAAGTGACATGGGTGAATATTTACAAAAATATAAAGTGCCCAGATTAACGGAAGAGGAAATAAAATACTTAAATAACTCCATTTCAGAAAAAGAAACCGAACAAGTCATCAATGAACTCCCTAAGAAAAAAATCACCAGAGCGAGATGGATTTTCAAGTGAATTCTACCAGACATTTAAAGAACAATTAATTCTGATACTATATAAACTGTTTTGAAAAATAGTCAAAGAAGGAATCCAACCAATTTTTATGATATAAATATGATGCTGATACCTAAACCAAGAAGAACTAAAACAGAAAAACAACATTATAGACCAATTTTCTTAATGAATATTGATGCAAAAATTTTAAGTAAAATATTAGCAAAGATATTAGAGTAACTTATCACAAGGATATTATAGTAGAACCAGGTGGAATTTATACCAGGAATGCAGGGCTGGTTCAGTATTAGGAAAACTATCAGCATATTTGACCATATGAACAACAAAATTAACAGAAATCATATGATTATCTCAATAGATGCAGAAAAAGCCTTTTACAAAATACAAGACCCATTTCTATTAAAAACACTAGAGAGCACAGGAATACATGGAGTGTGAAACCAGATCAAAGGATACTAGTTTATCTTTTTTTGGTTTGTTTTTCCTTTCTCATATGTTTCCCTTTTGTTCTGATTCTTCTTTTACCACTTGACTAACGTGGAAATATCTGTAATATAATTGTACATGTAGAGCCTATATCAGATTGCAAGCTTTCTTGGGGAAAGAGAGGGGATAATTTAGAACTCACAATCTTACAAAACTGAATGTTGAAAACTAACAATTAATTATTTAATAAATTTTTAAATAGAAAGTTAAGCTGCAGAAAGAAGCAGATTTGTCTGTTCAGATGCTATATCCAATTGGTATAATTGTGGAGGCACCACAAAAAGAAAAATGATATCCCGGCCCTGTGGTATTAGAGTCAGTATTCGCATTGATTATATGTGTTTCTTACATATGTCCTTCATTATCAATGTACTTCAATATTCTGTATTTGCTTCCCATTGATGTTGTGTGCATTTCTGGGAAAGTCGTTGTTGTTATTTGTTCTTGAAGAGGACTAAAATGACATCACTATGTTAGAGTCAAGTTTCAGTGTGTCTGACTGTGGTCGATAGACCAACACAAGCTCAGAATGCTCTACCATGTCGGGCACAAATAGTCCATGTGAACACTTGGAGTGGATTCTCTATATTTATGCATCTGGTGTTTCTTTTGAGCTACTTCAATTCTGCTTTGGTCATAGAGCACAGCACTTTCACTGATAAGAACACACCAACCTGGGCAGTCCTGTGCCAGTATCTCCCATGTCCCACAATAAATTCCAAAGTTCTTCAAAGAGATCTTGAGTGTCCTTGTATCACTTCTTCTGACTAGCATGTGAGCGCTTGCTTTGTGTGAGCTCTCCATAAAATAATCTTTTTGGCAAGTATACGTTTGGCATTTTATATCCCAGGCAAGAGAAAGTATTTAGCTGCTATTTTTTCTATATTATTTTAGTAAATGCCTTTGTTTTGACCTAAATGTGTCTACTGGCTGATTACAAAAGGTAAACTCACCAGTGAGGGTTCACGAGCTATAGCAGACTCACAGGTACTTTTGATCCCTGGAGATAGTCATTCCTACTGAGATCTCACCTGAAAAAACGTATGAGTGTCAAATTGGGGAGGGGGGTAGCCCGGATACATAGCTAAATATACTTACCTATGTAGATATTGTACTTTTCCAGTAGAATATGAGCTTCTTGATGGCAAGGATGAATTTCATCTTTTGTCTCGGTTGGTTGGTTGTTGTCCTTCATTCTCAAAGATGACCAAAATGACATCACTATGCTAGAGTCAAGTTTTGGTGTGTGTGACTGTGGCTGATCAGACCAGTATAAGTTTGGAATGCTCTACCACAGGTCAGGCACAAATAGTCCACATGAACATATGGGGTGGACATTCTAAATCTGAGAATCCTGTGTTTCCTTTGAGCTGTTTCAATTCTGCTTTGCTCATAGAATACTGCATCTTCTCTGATGTGGGCATGCCACACTGAGTGGTCCTGTGCCAGTGTCTCCCATGTCACATAATCAATTCCAAAGTTTTTAAGAGATAGTCTGGCCAAGTTGCTCAAATGCCAAATGCACACTTGCCAAAAAGATTATTTTATGGAGAACTCACACAGGACAAATGCTCACATGGTATTCAGAAGAAGCGATACAGGGACACTCTCAAAGGTCTCTTTTGAGAACTTGTGTAGACCTAGTGCCACCACAGTTTTCTGTGCACAATAGGTGCTTAATAAAGGCCTATTGAATTGAATAAGCATCTTCTGTATTAGGCACTAAAGTACTCAGACAAAAGCAAAATTTGTATAAGTCAATGACCCTGCTCCCCTCATGAAAATTGAGGTCTAACAGGTCTACTAACTCCCAGGTTGCTGTTCTTTTTTTTAGGCAGGGAAACTGGGGTTAAGTGACTTGCCCAAGGTCACACAGCTAGTAAATGTGTCAAGTGTCTGAGGCTAGATTTGAACTCAGGTCCTCCTGACTCCGGGCCAGTGTTCTACTCACTGCGCCACCTAGCTGCCCCTCAGGTTGCTGTTCTTTTACCAGATTTATTTCCAATTACACTGATTGTCATCCAGACTAGCGGAAAAATATCTTTACCTTGGGAAGTCAAATCCTGATAGTGACATGAGCTAAGATTTTGAAAAATTTCTAAATTTTCCCCTAATCTCTAATACATTTAATATATTGTTGACTGGTCATTATCAGGATCCTATCCTGGCCAGTATTGTTTTCATTATTCATCTACCAAACAGGAAGGCACACTCATTTTCCATTATATGGTTGTCCTGTTTTGACAGCATCTTGGTTAAGAGTTCATAAGTAATTATTCAAATAAATCATCAATAGGTGCTGCCAATATTGACAACATCAGTATCTGAATAAACCAGAGCCTACTCTGGCTCCTATTTCATAGTCACTGCCTCTTGTATTTTATTTTTCAAAGGCTGTCTCAAAAAGTGTTTGGCTTCCACACCAAATTTACTGGAGAGGTGTATTCCCCAGAAAAACTCACTCCCCAGTTCAATTCTCATTCATGGTTCTCTTATCCTCCTTTTATCATTTTATTGTGCTTCCCTGACTAGTGGGAAATGCTAATATGGATGATTGTGATTTCCCCACAAAGCTAAAGGGAAATGTGATTAGTGTCACAGGGTTTCACATTAGTACTTTACTCTGTTAATGTGAAAGAGGTTGGTCTTCAGGTGATAATCATTTAATGTCAATTTAGTAACTTCAATAAGGGCCAGAGCCTGAACTAATCAACCAGAAGCAAAGCCTGGACCCTAACAGCTTCTGTGTCCTCTTCTTATGTCAACAAGCCCAGATGGGTCTGACTTAAGAGCATTCTCTCCTCTGTTCGCGGCCATTAAGGATGAGACCCTTAACCCAAAACACTATCATGAATGATGGGACTTTTTCTTATCTTTATATTTTATGGATATATACTATGTTATGGCATGTTAATGGTAAATTAAACACAGAGATCCTGGGCTGTGATTTCAATTGACACTTTGTCAGCTCTCTTATTTTATTGTATTTACGATCTATCCAATTAAGAAATTTCTTTCTTATACTATGATTAAACCTACATGGAGATCATAAATTTTGAGTGACACAGACATGCTGAGTTGGGGCTGTCCTGAAATGCATTTAAGCCTTCTCATTCTTTTGTTCAGACAGTCAGAACTTAGGCTCTGGCTCCTTGTAGGTACAAGTAAGCCTACTCTGCTAGGTTTAAGGGAATAAACAATATGAATTTACATATCACCTAGGTTGTTTACCTCCTTTAACCTAACTTTCAGGTTGACACAGGAAAACCAGTTTCCCGTGGAGCTTTAGCTATTTTTTAATCTTGTTCTTTAAGAACTATCCCCTAGGTCCACACCAATGTGAATACAAGAAAAAACAAAAACACAAGATCTCAAAGTGTTAAATATAAATTTCAAATCTAGGCTGAACTAAATCCTTTATTGACCATTTTTGCCTAGAAAGCAACTTAAAATATAGCATATTTATTCTTTTTTTCAGCTCTCAGCCGCATTAAGCAGAGAACATTGGGGTAGGAAGTTTGCATAGGGAAGAAAAGCCTGATTTTGTGGAAGACGAAGTGGCCAACATTGACTCTCAGTGAACCAAGTAAGAGTAGACTCTAATTAAATGAGGCCATATTCAATTTTTAAATATTTGAGTTCTAAAGACTTACTCTTATTGCCACTACCCTGTGAAAATAAAATATCACTAAGAGAATAGAATAGATAACCCCCAAATGGAGGCAGCATTATATGGTAGATAGAAGAAAATCCTTAGAGTCAGGCAGACCTGAGTTCAAGCTCTATTTCTGACATATATACTATACTACCTGTGTGACCCCAGGCAAATCATTAAACTACTCAGTGCCACTGGAACTTGGACTCTGCCATTGACATTCTATGCTTCGATAGGAATCCAGGCTATCTCACACTTCTGCATGGGAATCTCGCTCCACCACCTTTTTCTCCATGTTATATTTTCTCTGCATGAATTTCCATTCTCCCATACACTTCTACTTTATGTCTCATAACTGGAGGTCTACAGTTGGACGGTTGGGATTATTAGACTACCTCTGATTCTAATTTACCATTTTATCCCCCTTTCAAAGCATATTATCTCTTTAAATTTCTTGCTTGCTTCTCTTTGTACTGCTAGTGAGTAGCTTGTCCTATGCTTGTCACATGGTGTTTAATATTTTTTTCATTCACACATTCATTCACTCAGGCAATGGCACTCTAAGTCACTGAGAAGTTGTTTATCTTTACAATTCCCACATGTCCTTACGCCAATGAAATCACAGGTCCAGATCAAAATAAAAATATAACCCTAATTCATAATGTCCAAACCCAATTATCTCTATTTCTGGAATGACCAGTTTGGGCCCAAACACACTGGCCCATCATTTCAGACAAGTAGCTGCACGAACTTCCATCTCCTCTCTCCCAAACCCACCATTTCTACTTCATGTCCGACAAATGGAGCCTTAGAGTTGGGGGGGGGGTTGGGATTATTAAAATAACTCCAATTCTAATTTACCATTTTAACCACTTTTAAAGCACATATAAAATGTGAGATGTCATTGTTTTTCATTGCCATCATCCCTGCTTTGGCATCTCCACCTACCCTTTCACCTTTCCAATCTTTCTTTTATTCCTAGCATTCTGCTAGACATCAAAAAACTGAAGGGTAAACTGCTCTGTCATGGAAATGCTATTCTGGACTTCTTCAAATGTGTAACATTCCATGTTGGTTTTAATGGCATGCCCATCCTTGTATGCTTTTGACAGACATTGTCATAAGAAATGGATTGTCACAAGAGAGTGTTAGACTTAGAGACAGGGGGACATAATTGGAAGGCTGCCTCAGATATCAATTCACAATGTGATCCTGGGTCAAGAAGAGCACCTCACAGAGCCTCAGTTTCTTCATAGTAATAATAACAATACCTACACCATCTACCTCAAAGGACTGTGGTGAGCAAAGTGCTTTGCAAACCTTAATAGACTATAAAAATGAATTATTATTATGCTTAATCTATGGGATACTGCAAAAAAAAATAAGATGATCATTTCTGATTTTGTGGAAAGAATACTAGATTTGCAATAAAAGCTCCTGGTTTCAAATTTTGGGTCTGCCAGTTATTGGTTGAAAACCTGGAAGAGCCAAGATGGAAAAGAAAAGTCATGGACTCACCTGAGCTCTCCCCCAAATCCCTCCAAACAACTTTAATACCTCAAAAAATTCTGGAGTGACAAAGCCCACAAAAAGACAAGGTGAAACAATTTTTCCAGCCCAAGACAACTTAGAAAGTCTGAAGGAAAGGTCTGTTGCACCAACGTGAGAGTGGAACACAGTCCACTGCAGGTTGAGCCCCAGTAAATCAGCAGTAGCCTTTGGGGATGACTGAATAAGTGGTGGCAGTGGTAGTTGCTGGGCTTTTAAACCAACAAATAGTAAAGGAGGGTCACACAAATGATCAGAAGAAGATTACAGGAGTCCCTTTACTGGCACCAGGGACAGGACTCTTGCATTGGCCATACCTGGATCTGTATCTCAGTCCTGAGTATCTAGGTCTTAGGGTGAATAAGAGCACTAGAACACTGGAGCTTGAGGCTACAGGGGATCCTAGACCCTGGTCACAGTTAAAGGGTGGAAAATAGTGCTTGTGGTCACTCACAGAGCAGAGCATAAGTGAAGAGAGTAGCAAACATACCTCTCCCCAGCCTAGACCATACCACCTTGGAAAAACCAAAAACTTACAGGTCCCCAGATTTATCTCTAAAAAACAGTTGCACAAAAACCTGAAGCTTAGGATACTGTGCCCACAATCTCAGTAGCAGGGCCCCACTTTAGCATGGAGTTAAAAGTCAAGAAATGGTCTGGAAAAATACGCAAAGAACAGCGAAAAAATTTAACTATAGAAAGTTACTATAGTAACAAGGAAGATCAAAACACACACTCAGGAGAAGACAACAAAGTCAAAACCTCTATATACAAAGTCTCAAAGTAAAATATGAATTGGTCTAAGGCCATGGAAGAACTGAAAAAGTATTTTAAAAGTCAAGTAAGAGAGGTAGAGGAAAAATTGGAAAAAGAAATGAGAGTGATGCAAGAGAATCATAAAAAAGAGTCAACACCTTGGTAAAGGAGGCACGAATTGGGCAAAGGTAAGCTAATGACTTTATGAGAAATAAACAAAATCAAAAGAATAAAAAAAGAAAAAATGTGAAATATCTCATTGGAAAGCAACTGACCTGGAAAATAGATCCAGGAGAGATAATTTAACAATTATTGCACTACCTGAAAGCCATGATCAAATAAAGAGCCTCTACATCATCTTTCAAGAAATTATCAAGGAAAACTGCCCTGATGTTCTAGAACTAGAGGGCAAAATAGGCACTGAAAGAATCTATCACTCACCTCTTGAAAAAGATCCCAAAATGAAAACTCCTAGGAATATCATAGCCAAATTCTAGAGCTCCCAGGTCAAGAAGAAAATATTGCAAGTAGGCAAAAAGAAATAATTCAAATATCATGGAGCCACAGTCAGGACAACAAAAGATTTAGCAGTTTCTGTATTAAAGGAATGGAGGGCTTGGAATATGATACTGTAGAGGGCAGAGGAGCTAGAATTACAATCAAGAATCAGCCACCCAGCAAAACTGAGTATAACCCTTCAGGGGAAAAAATAGACATCCAACAAGAAAGAGAATTCATACAGGGCTTACTAAAGTTGAACTGTTATGTTTACATTCCTACCTGGAAAGATGATGTGCGTAATTCATGAGACCTTTCTCAGTATTCGAGGAGTTGAAGGGAATATAGACAGAGGGCACAGGATGAGTTGACTATGAAGGGATGATATTAAAAAAATGAAATAAATTTAAGGGGTGAAAAAAACATTTACAGGCAAGTTTCTCTGATAAAGACTTCATTTCTCAAATATATAGAAAACGGAGTCAAATTTATAAAAATAAGAACCATTCCTCAATTGATAAATGGCCAAAAATATGAATGATTAGCTTTCAGACAGTAATCAAAGCTATCTATAGTCATATGAAAAAATGCTCTAAATCACTATTGATTAGAAAAAGGAAATTAAAACAGCTCTGAGCTACCATTCCACGCCTATCAGATTGGCTAATATGACAGAAAAGGAAAATCACAAATGTTGGAGGGGATGTGGGGAAATTGAGCCATTAATACACTGCTGGTAAAGTGGTGTATTGATTCAACCATTCTGTAGAGCAATTTGGAGCTGTCCTTTGACCAAGCAATACTGCATCCTAAAGCGATTTTTAAAGGAAAAGGACCTCTATGTACAAAAATATTTCAGTAGCTCTTTTAGTGGTGGGAAAGAATTGGAAATTGAGGGGGTGTTCATCATTTGGAGAATGGTTGAACAGGTTGTTGCACATGATGAACAGGACGCTCTCAGAAAAACCTGGACTCACATGAACTGATGCAAGGCGAATTGAGCAGAACCTGGAAACGTTGTTCGTATTAAGAGCAATACTGTATGATGATCAACTGTGAATGACTTAGCTGTTCTCAGCAATACAATCATCCACTAATTTTGAAGGACTTACGATGAAAAATGCATCCCCAGAGGAAGAACCAACGAAATCTGAATACAGATAGAAGCATACTTTTTCTTTACTTTATTTTTCTTGGGACCTGTGTTTTCTTTACAACATCACTACCATGGAAATATGTTTTGCATGACTGAACGTGTATAACCCATATCAAATTGTTTGTTTTTTCAATGGGAGGAGGGGAGAGAGGAGGAAGACAGGAAGGAGATAATTTGAAACTCAAAAAAATTTTAAAGTTAAAGTTAAAAAGTATTTTTCCATGTAATTGGGGGAAACTATCAAACAGCATAAAAAAGAAAACCTGGGCAAATCTCTTTAGACTCAATTATCTTTGAGTTGCCTTCCAATGCTAACTCTCAAATCCTAAGAATGGAATACCACTGGAGTAAACACTTTATACATTCAGTATCACAGATGTGGGAAGATGTTGACAGGGCTAGTTGGCAGAAAGCTAAGGTTCACCTCTGCTACATAGTGGCTGGGTGACCCTGGGCAAACATCTCAACCTCTTAGTGCCTTCAGATGACTTTGTAAAACTATCATCTCTAGAAGAGTTTCTGATCTGCTTTGGCAGAGGGTGTCCCTAAAACAATGAATTCACAAATCCTGACACCTCCTTCCCCCAAAAAAGTTCTAGATGTGGACGCTGTGAGGTCAAGTCAGCAACCTCTGCCTAGATACCAAAACAATTATGCCCTTTGCTGAGATCTTTAAAATGACCAGCTAGTAAGTACAGGAAGCATAAAAATATATATTTATTTAATGAAACATTTTATTGGAAAAGAAGATAAAGATTTCAGTTCCTAGAATCCCTAAGCCATGGCGACTTTTTTGTGTACAAAAGATAGGCCACATTCTTTATGTAGTAGAGGTATGGGAGATAAGGGAGATGGATGATAATACAGTCTTAAAATATTATTTTTCAAAAATCTGAAAATCTTATACAATGGCTTCATTAACTCCTACTTCAGTCCCCAGTTCTCCAGAAACCCTGATAGTGGCCCAAAGTCTATGCCTCTCAATTAGATCTTATCTAACTACTTTTAATAATTAAAAGCTGCCTGGAAAACTATCCAGATAAAGAAGTTTAAGGAAGGGGCTCAGAGCTACACCTTTATGTACCTCTGTGGACTCAGCTTCTCTTTTCAAACATATGTTCAAATTTATTCTTGGATAGGTATGTATATATGTATGCATGTATATGTATCTCTGTACATATATATACATGTGTATATATATATGTATATAGATACATGTATGTGCACATAACAAAATGGTTGTCACAATAGCCTGGCTATTTAAGGCACATGCACCTCCAGTTATAAGGTGTCATCAAATAGGTCATTTCTTCAGGTTAGTCTCACTCTCGCCCCTACAAGCTATAAACCCAGATGAACCTTATCTGTTTCCACACCATGCTCACTGTCATAATGTAAGACAACTACCATCAGATGTCCAAACATACACGTATGTACTGAGTTCTGAGCTACAGAATCTCCTATATCTCTTTTCCCCCATTCTTGTTTAATACATTTAGAACCATGACAAAAGGCCATGGCAGGGAGGAAAGAGAGGACAATTCTAATTCATGTTCAAACCAGTGCAATTCCAGAAAAGGTAAGGTTTTCACTGTTTGCATAGATATATAAGCAATTTTTAATCTTTTCATATTATCTGGTTTAAAAATCAGAACAACAGGTTTTACACAATCAAAAAAACCAAATCTGCTAGCTCCTCTGATGAGATTAACCCTAAATTGATCCTGAGCTCATGATTAGAAATATACTCTGGCTCTATTCTGCTTTGAGTGAGTAATCTGCCTGGGATAATGGATTCCATGCTTGGAAGGCTCTCCTTTTTCATTCTTCTTAATACTGCGTTCCCAACTCTCCTCCCAGACTTTCTCTACCATGCCCCCTGGAAGCTCACTCCGGCCCTAGACTTCCCAAATTGGGAGTTCCCTCTCCCTCCCATTGGATGGCTCCTCCCAGAACCACCATTTAAGCAGCCATAGCTCCCTACAATTGGTCCTTGGACAGGGACCATCATCTTCCCTTCCATTTTCAGTTTCCTTTCTTGTATTCTCTTTTTCCATCAGAACTTAAGCACCTTGTGAGCACAGTCATTCTATTCTCAGTACTTAGCCCAATGCTTGGCTCACGGAAGTGCTTAATAAATGCTCATTGACTTGACTTGATGTAAGTGCTGGAGATACAAAGACAAAATCAATTTGCTTTCAAGGAGTTTATATTCTAATGAAGGGGATATCAGGTACAAAAATTGGTATCTACAAGATACATACAAAGTAGATCCAAAGGGAAGGTTCTAGCAGCTACAGGCCTTTTATATTTCTTTTTTACCTAATTGTTATTTCAGTGGCATAGGGATTTTCTGCTGAGGAGACTCCCAATATCAATACATAATGGTGCCTATTCTTTGAGATATAATCTTAGTAGGGTACTTGGAAACACTGAGAGGCTAAGGGACTGGTCGTGGGTTACACAATAAGTGTATATCAGAGGCAGTAATTGACATGAAGGCAGCTTTCCGGTGACTTTGCACGGCCATCACTCACTTAAATTCAATTCACTTGCTTGTCATGGCATCACCTGATCTCATGGTCCTCTTCAAGAACAAAGGACAAACAGCCAGGATACCATAATAGATTCATAAGAAATGCTTGTTGAAATGAATTGTGAATGTAGAAAATATCATTTCTCTAGAGCAGAGTTTAGATCCAAGCTTTAAAAACTTGGAAAGATACATATCAGCAAAGGAGATAGGGTAAGCTGCTCTGAATGAAGGAGCCAGCTTCTCTAAAACTTTAGAGATAAGAGAAGTCTAGCTTTGCCTGACTGGAGAGCCATTTCTGGGGAGAAGAACAGAGTTAAGGTGAGAGGTGTGCTTGAAACATGCTCACAGGGAGCTCATATTGATCAGTTGCACAGCTGTAAACCACTAGAGGACTTTGATGAATTTATGATATGGCCAAATATTTGGGATTGGTGAATTACTTGGACTGAAGCACAAAGAATAGAGATAGTTGCAAAGCTCTATAAAATTGAGAAGTCTGGACATGACAGAAACTCCATAACAACTGAAACCAAGAGAGTGACTGGTCTCTCTAGAAGAGTTTGTATAGTCAGGGAATACTACAGAGCCAAGTACAAAAACCTAGGGGATTCCCTAAGGGATCACTGAGTAAAATAATTTTGTAAATGTAATGCTCCTTGCCTATTCTATATTCTGTACTTGAAGATTTTCACATGGAAAAATCTGTTTTACCATCAAAATACACACACACACACACACACACACACATCCTTAATTTAACGTTAAAGGAGTCCAGGGTAGGTGTGGCTTGCATAATAGAATTTCTTACTGAATCAACCCAATGGCTACTTTCCTCATTTAAAAAAAAATTCTCATCTTTATAAAAAAAATGCTGTACCATAGAAAACAGCACCTATTAAAAATACAGATGTAGTATTAGCACAATCCAAAAGGCCAAATTGTAAAATCTGATTCTGATCATATTTCATAAAAATGGATGGCAAAAATACAGTGGTAAGAATAGAACAGGGCAAGAGCAGACGAGGCAATGGCTATAAAATAACCTGGGAGAATACAAATAAGCTCACTTGTCGTCATCCTAACCCAGACAATCTACCAGCTATGTGCCTCCTCATCACTCTCCTCACCCAACAACTCCCTGGCACCTTCATATTCCCCATTGCTCTGGTGATTGTGAGCCTCATGCCACGATTAATCACTTCTAACAGACTCTTCAGACTCCCATGCTTTGCAGTTACGTCCTCTGTGCAGATTAATGCTTCTCTAGAACAATAATGTTGCTTTGGGGGATGATTTTAGCCTGCATGCAATGCCACACCCCAAATATTCTCTTATGTCAGTAAAACAAGGAGATGGAAAAGGAGCTGCTTTTTTAAATTAAAAGTTCACATGTTAGAAATTAAATAAATACCATCTTTAGTCATTGCTCTCAGAAAGATGACTCCTTTGTAGTTTATAAATTGTTTCAGAATCTTATAATCTTGGTAAAAAAAAATGTAAATAGACATGCTCTTGTCATAAGAGGAGGGGTTGTTGTGAGGTGATGTGCAAGGAATTTAACCAGCTTATAAATGTTAAAAATCCTGTTATTCATCTTCTCTGCAATATTCAGACATTTAGGAAATTGAGAGTTAATGTACCAGGGACTTTCATTATCTGACCCATTCCATCCTATCTGTTAGATACTCATAGCACTGGAGACAGAGGACCAATATGTCACCAACATAAGCCTAGAAGGGTCAGAAAGTCAAACATCAATAAAGCACCATTTCTGTATTAAGTTCCTCATGAACCAAGAATATTTATAAATGCAACACTGAGAGCTAAGAAGCATGTAGCCTGGAAGATTCAATTATTTATGGGAAAACTAAGCACTTATAAATAGTTCAATTAATTTTAATTAAATGTAATCCCTCTTCTAAACCCTTAACCCTGAAAAATAATATTGTATTTTTACCACAGCAAAGTTAATTTTAGTAAAATTCATTAATAAAAACTATGCTAGTGGGGGACCTCAGCCTCCCCCTCTTGGAAATTTATAAATCTAACCACAAAATAAACAAGAAAGAAGTAAAGGGGGTGAATAGAATTTTTAAAAAGTTAGATATGGTAGTCTTCTGAAGAAAATTGAAAGGAGATAGAAAGGAAAAAAACCTTTCTCTCGGCGGTACATGGCACCTACACAAAAAATTGATCATGTAATCGGGCATAAAAACCTCACAATCCAATGCAAAAAGGAAGAAATAGTAAAAGCATCCTTTTCAGATCTTGATGCAATAAAAATTACATGTAATAAAGGGCCATGGAACAATAGACTAAAAACTAATTGGAAACTAAATAATCTAATCCTAAAGAATGAGTGGTTCAAACAAATCATAGAAATGATCAATAACTCCATACAAGAGGATGAAAATAATTAGACAACATACCAAAACTTGTGGGATGCAGCCACAGCAGTTCTTAGAGGAAATTGCATATCTCTAAAGACTTACATGAATGAAATAGAGAAAGAGGAGATCAATGAATTGGGCATGAAACTAAATAAGCTAGAAAAAGAAAAAAATTAAAAATCCCTAATTAAATATCAAATTAGAAATTCTGAAGACCAAAGGAGAGATTAATACAATTGAATTTAAGAAAACTAAAAAAAAGAAATTAAGAAAACTATTGAACTAATAAATAAAACTAAGAGATGATTTTATGGAAAAAAACAATAAAATAGATAAACCTTTTGGTTAATTTGATTTTAAAAAAAGAACTCCAAATTACCAATATTAAAAATTAAAAGAGTGAATTCACTACCAATGAAAAAGAAATTAAAACAATAATTAGGAATTGTTTTGCCCACCTGTATGCCAATAACCATGATAATAACTATAAGTCAAATAAATGAATATTTACAAAAATATGAATTGCCCAGATTAACAGAAGATGAAATAAAATATTTAAATAACCCCCTTTCAGAAAAAGAAACTGAACAAGCCATCAATGAACTGCCTGAGAAAAAATCACCAGGACCAGGTGGATTTACAAGTGAATTCTACCAAACATTTAAAGAACAATTAATTCCAGTATTTTATAAACTATTTGAAAAAATAGTCAAAGAAGGATTCCTACCAAATTCTTTTTATGGCACAAATATGGTACTGATATCTAAATCAGGAAGAGCCAAAACAGCGAGGGAAAACTATAGACCAATTTACCTTATTAAATATTGATGCAAAATTTTTAGATAAAATAATAGCAAAGAGATATATACCAGGCATGCAGGGCTGGTTCAATATTAGGAAAACTATCAGTACAACTGACCATATCAATAACAATACTAATAGAATTCATATGATTATCTCCATAGAGGCAGAAAAAGTTTTTGACAAAATACAATACCCATTGCTATTAAAAAAACTTTTTAGAGCATAGAAATAAATGGAGTTTTCCTCAAAATGATAAGTAGCATCTATCTAAAACCATCAGCAAGCATCATATGTAGTGAGGGATAAGCTAGAAACTTCCCCAGTAAGACCAGAGGTGAAGCAAGGTTGCCCATTATCATCTCTACTATTTAATATTGTACTTGGAACATGAGCTTTAGCAATAAGAGAAGAAAAAGAAAATGAAGGAAATAGAATAGATAATGAGGAAACAAAGTCATTATTCTTCACAGATGATATGATGACATACTCAGAGAATCCTAGAGAATCAACAAAAAACTACTTGAAATAATTAACAACTTTAGTAAAGTTGCAGGATATAAAATAAACCCATGTAAGTCGTTGGCATTTCTATATATTACTAATAAAGGCCAGCAACAAGAAATAAGGAAGAGAAATTCCATTTAATGTAACTGCAGACAATATGAAATATTTGAAAGTCTGCCTCCCAAGACAAACCCAGGAAATATATGAACACAATTACGAAACACTTTTCACACAAATAAAGTCAGATCTAAATAATTGGAAAAAGATCAGTTGCTCATGGGTAGGCCAAACGAATATAATAAAAATGACAATTCTACCTAAATTAATTTACTTATTCAGTACCATACCAATCAAACTACCAAAAATTATTTCATAGTTAGAAAAATTAATTTAAAAATTCATCTGGAAGAACAAAATGTCCAGTATATTAAGGGAATTAATGAAAAGAAATGCAGGGAAGGAGGCCTAGTCATACCAGATCTAAAAATGTATTATAAAGTAGTAATCACCAAAATTGCTTGGTACTGCCTAAGAAATAGAATGTTGGATCAGTGGAATAGGCTAGGTACACAAGACACAGTAGTCAATGACTACAGTAATCTCCTGTTTGATCAACCCAAAAGACTAGCTTTTGGCATGAGAACTTGCTATTTAACAAAAACTTCTGGGGAAAACTAGAAAATAGTATGTCAGAAACTAGGCATAGACCAACATCCTTCACTGTATACCAAGAGAAGGTCAAAATGGGTGCACAATTTAGACATAAAGGGTGATACTATAAGCAAATTAGGAGAGCAGGGAATAGTTTATCTGTCAGATCCATGGTGAAGGGAAGAACTTATGACCAAACAAGAGATAGAGAACCTTGTGAAATGCAAAATGAGTAATTTTGATTGCACTAAATTAAAAAGGTTTTGCACAAACAAAGCCAATTCAACCAAGATTGGAAGGGAAGCAGAAAGCTGGGAAAGAATTTTTGCAGCTAGTGTCTCTGATAAAGGCCTTATTTCTAAAATATAGGGAAAACCGAGTCAAATTTATAAGAATACATGTCATTCCCTAATTGATAAATGGTCAAATGATATAAACAGGCAGTTTTCAGATGAAGAAATTAAAGCTATCTATAGTCATATGAAAAAATGCTCTAAATCACTATTGATTAGAGAAGTGTAAATTTAAACAACTCTGAGGTACCACATCATAACTATCAGATTCGCTAACATGACAAAACAGGAAAATGATAAATGTTGGAGAAGATATGTGAAAATTGGAACACTGATGCATTGTTGGTGGAGTTGTGAATTGACCCAACCATTCTGGAGAGTAATTTGGAACTATACCCAAAGGGCAACCAAACTGTATATACCCTTTGATCCCACAATACTACTACTAGGTCCATATCCAAAGGGATCCTAAAAAAGGGAAAGGGACCTACATGTGCAAAAATATTTGTAGGAGCCCTTTTTGTGGTGGCAAAATATTGAAAATTGAGGAGATGCCTATCAGTTTAGGAATCATTGAACAAGTTGCGGTATATGAATGTAATGGAATACTATTGCTCCATAAGAAATGGTGAACAGGTAGATTTCAGGAAAATCTGCAAAGACTTATATGAACTGATGGTGAGTGAAATGAGCAAAACCAGAACATTGTACACAGTAATAGCCACAATGTTGTGTGATGACTAACTTGGTTAGACTTAGCTCTTCTTAGCAATGCATTTCATGATCAAAAATGCTATCCCCAACCAAAGAAAGAATTAGGGAGTCTGAATGCAGATCAAGGCATACTATCTGATCTTTTTGTGGGTTTTTTTTGTTTCTTTTTCATGCTTTTTCCATTTTGCTCTGATTCTTCTTTCATAACATGACTAACATGAAAATATGTGTAATATTATTGTATATGTATAGCTTATATCAGCTTGCATGCCATCTTGGGAAGGGGGGGAGAGAGGGAGGAAGAAAAATTTAGAAGTCAAAATTTTATAGAAGTGAATTTTGAAAACTAAAAATAAAAAAATATTTTTAAGAAAAATTGAAAAGAAAACAATGGGGAGCCAGTGAAAGTCTGTGAGCAGGAAAGTGACTTGATGAAATTATTTTATTAGTAAGATTAATCTTGTTACAGTTTGCAGTGTAGATATGAGAAAGAAAGAAGTACGAGAAAGTGAAGTGAATTATTAGGCAATTGCAGAAGTGGAGGTGTGATACGATTAAAGCTTACTTTATTATTGTAACAGTGTCAATGGACACAATCAGGAAGAAAATCAGATCTTGCTATGCTAAACATCCGGATTTTAAGTAAGTCTCTTGTGGATTATTTAAAGGCAAACCCTCTCAATTGTACAACACATATTTAATTCATCTTAACAGTAACTCAGTAAAGGAACATATGTGTGTATATGTGTTTTTGCCATTTATCCCTAAATCTTTTTTTTTCCTAACACATGAGCCAGAAGGCAAAGTACTGTGTTTATAAAATGTACATAACATTGCCTTTATATAACTCTCTAGTACATGATTTATGCTTCTCTGAATAAAGTACTTTCTAAAGGCTAGAAGAGACAAAATAAAGGGAAAAATGAAGAAAAGGATTTGGCTTCATGAGGTAGCTGTTTAACATGCTTCCTGTTACTATTCTCAGGGACTGTTATTATAGCTTAATTAGATCTTCCTGCCAAAATTCATTACAGAAAAACCTGGCATAATGAAAAATAATAAACTCAGCTCATTCATAACTTATTAATTATTTTACTCTTAAGCAACTTAAGCAAATGCAATTTCCTCCTTTCTCTGGGGAAGGTGAGGAAAGAAAGATAAAAGCAGTAAAAGGTGGAAGGGTAGCCACTTTCAGTCATTTCTTTTAAAGTAAAGAGGGTATAAATAAATTAGTTTATTAGGAATGAAAGAGAGAATACAGCAATATATCTAACCTGACTTCCAAAACATTGATTACTCAGCATCATTTTAAGTCCTCTTAACCATTCATAGATGGTAGAAAGGATGGTAGCTAAAACAGAAAGAGGCTCAAACATTATTATTGCCATTGCACAGATGAAGGAACTGAGTGACTTTCCAAGCTCAAAGAGCTATTAAGTGTCAGACATATTCAAAGCCAGCTTCCTTTCACTGTACTACTCAATTTCTCAATATTTTTAATATTTTTTAATTTGTAAAACTACACAATAGTTTCTTAAAGGGCAATAAGGAGGCCAGAACTCGTACATCAAGAAAAATGCCTCACAGGAACAATTTGCTGATCTTCTGGCTTTCCCAGAGATTCTCTACAGAAAGAGATATTACCTTTCTTCCCCAAATCTGGAATTACAGAATTTCCAAGTGAGAAGACATCTCAGAGGTCATCTAGGCAAACTTTTGTCCAATAAGTTTGATGAGCCCTCAAGAAAGGGGACCCACTACTCTTTGAGGCAGCTCCTTCCACTTTTGGATAGCTCTCATTATTAGGAGGTTTTTCCTCAATCAAGTCTGTACATGTCTCTCTACTTTTTGGTTTGTGGTCAATAAGGCAGCGGTTGAGTGCCTACTGTGTGCCAAGCACTATGGGTAACCACTGGAAACTTGTACCCATTGCTCCTAGTTCTGCCTTCTGATGTGAGGCAGAACTCTTGATCCCAAAGAAGGCACAATTGATAGGGCACTGGGCCAGTAGTCAGGCAGCCCTGAATTCAAATTTGG
The DNA here is from genome assembly GCA_028646595.1 of Phalanger gymnotis. Taxonomy (NCBI): domain Eukaryota; kingdom Metazoa; phylum Chordata; class Mammalia; order Diprotodontia; family Phalangeridae; genus Phalanger; species Phalanger gymnotis. The sequence continues at coordinate 55,147,433 of CM053628.1, read as the reverse complement.
CCTCAGACGCTTACTAGCTATAAGATCCTGGGCAAATCTCTTAACCTCTCTCCATTTCAGCTTCCCCATTAATAAAATGAGGACAATATAAGAACACCTACCTCACAGGGTGGTTGTGAGGCTCAATTAACACATGTGGCTCTTCATAGACCTTAAAATGATATGTAAACGTTATCACCATTATTAGATGACAGTTATCATGGTCCTGCTAAGTCTTCTCCAAACATCTCTCTTTCCTTCACCTGATCTATGAGATGAATTGGAGGTCATTAACCATCCTAATTGCCTTCCAGTAGCATCCTCCTAATACTGCCCTTTTCATCACCCCCTTCTCTTTCTTTCATCTTCCTCTCTAGCGCAGTTCATATAGTGCACATATCTTAACATGTTCCCTCAGAGTTTGAGCTTATAAATTTCTTTCATAAAATGTGATGCCCAGAATGGAAGGTAATACTCTATATGAGCTCTTACCAAGACCAAGTACAGTGAGATTATCACCTCATTTCAATACAACCCGATATTACATTAACTTTTGGAGGCTGTCCTATCTTAATAAGATTTGCATGGCACTGGCAGTCCACTGAAATGCCCGTATCTTCTTCAGAAAAAATGATATCTAAGCATGCCTCCCTCATCTTGTATTTGTGAACCTTAATAAGATTTTGTGTGTATCCATATTAGATTTCATCAAATTAGATTCTGCCTAACATTCTAGCCTATTTAAATCTTAATTTTGGATCCTGATTCTGTCTCCATGGTTAGCTATCCCTCCTAACTTTGAGGCATGTCCTCAACACCCTTATCCAAGTCGTTTATTAAAAAATGTTAAACAGAACAGGACAAAGCTCAGATTCTGTGGGGCCTCCAGCACAGGCCCACATCAGAGACTTCCTTCCAAGGTTACATTACCTTCCTTCCTACAGAGCCATATATACCACACTGTCAGCTAGCCCACGTCTATCCATCTTGTCCACAAGAACAGCATGAGAGGCTTTATTGAATGCTTCTCTAAAACATATGTAAAACTCTGTTGTATTCTCTCAATCTACCAGTCTAGTAATTCTATTAAAAAAGGACATGAAGTCGGCCGTCCTGACCTGTCCTTGATGAAACCATGCTGGCTCTTTGTGATCAATGATACTTTTCTGGATGTTCATTAACTGTTCCTCTAATGATACATTCTAGAATTTTACCTAAAACTAAATTCAAATGAATTGGCCAATAGTTTGCAGATTTCATTCTTCCTTTCTTGGAAAATTAAGATATCCATCCTTCTTTAGTACTGTGGAATCTCTGCCATTCTCCAAGGTCCTTCAAAGAATCCTGACTGTAGCTTAGCACTCTCCCTCAACAGTTCTCTCAGGACCTTGGGATTTGGCTTACTGAGGCCTGGTGACTTGAACTCAAGAAGGGTAGCTAGTTTAAGCTTCCCAATAGTCACTTTTTCCTATCCTTTTCAGTTCAAAGATTATTCTCCTTGGCAGAGCAAATAGAAACAAAATAATATTTTATAGTTCTGCCTTGTCTCTATCATCCCATCTATTTTCCCCAATATACACAAAACCCAGGAAAGCCATGATCCTTAATTGTTTGGTATCTAGGAAGGCAGATCATACTAGATTAGATTGAACACTCATGTTGTTGCTGTTGCTCAGTCTTTTCAGTTACGTCCAACTCTCCGTGACCCCATGTGGGGTTTTCTCGGCAAAGACGCTAGAGCCGTTTGCCATTTCCTTTTCCGGTCCGTTTTCCAGATAAAGAAACTGAGACAAACAAGGTTAAGTGACTTGCCCAGGGTCACACACAGAGAGTAAGTGTCTGAGGCCAGATTTAAACTCAAGAAGATGAGTCTTCCTGATTTCAGGCCTGGCACTCTGCCACTGCAGCACCACCTAGCTGCCAGAGCGCTCGTATAAAAGCTTATTGACTGACTAACATGGGTAGCTCTATATATATACATATCATCCTCTCTATATGTGTGCGTACACATGCGCGTGCTGGGTGTGGGGGATGGAATTTGTAGCCAGTGATTCACCAACTTTTACTTTTGGTAATTTACAAAATAAATGCGTAAAGGAGCAAGTCAATCAGCAAGCACTATGTCTACGTAGCGCTGGAGCCTGTCCCAGGTACTGGGAACACAAAGCCGATGAATGTTTACGTCTTAAGTAGGGAGGCGATACAGACGTAACCGTGCGCACACAGAACAGACACAGGCAGTCTTCTGCCATTTGCACCTATGCTGTCTGAGAAAAAACTCATTGATTTTGCTTTCCAACTAGAATACTACCAAGGAAATGCGTGGGTGATAATCTCTTTCTTTGAAGAGCAAAGTGCATGAGCAATTCCTTTCATAGATCTAGAAGTTTGCTGCTCACCATCTCAAACTTTGAATTTTCAAACTCGGGTTCGGTGAACTTCTCGCTCCTGCTCTAGCCCCTATATCCAGTCTGCCTTCCTGGACAATTTGGTCTGTCTTCTGCACAGAGGGAAGAAAAAAGGAAATTTAAGGGGACAGGCGGTCTGTCGGTTTGCTTTTATAAGCTTACCGAGAGTGGTGACCCACCCCTTCGACAAAAGTTCGTCCCTCTGAGTCCCAATCAGCCAATCACTACAATTTCTCCAAGTCCCTTCGGCAAGACTTCCGTGGGCATTCCCCCGCTCATGGAGGGAGGGGCCTTCCAAAGGTTAACGCCCTACAACAATATCATCAAGGTGATTGGGGAACTGATAAAATCGATCAGGGAATTCCTCCAGTTGATTCCCTGTATTTGTATTCAATTTAAACCGACATCACTTTGTCCAAACCCAACCTTGTGCATCTGAAGGATGATTTTACTTGACTGGACAAATCAATCACCACCGGGCTCTAAATTAATCTATCACAAATGCATTCAGACTGTATTTGCTCGGGTTTGGTTGCCGTCCTTTGTTCTTAAAGAGGACTAAAATGACAGCACTATGCTAGAGTCAAGTTTCAATGTGTCCGACTGATCAGACCAATATGAGCTTGGAACGTTCTACCACAGGTTGGGCACAAATAGTCCATATGAACATTTGTGGTGCATTCTCTAAATTTGTGGATCCTGTGTTTCCTTTGAGCTGTTTCAGTTCTGCTTTGCTTACAAGAGCACAACCCTTTCTTTGATGTGGGCACTCCATGCTGGGTGGTACTGGGCCAGTATCTCCCATGTCACACAATCAATTCCAAAGTTCCCAAGAGAAACTTTGAGAGTGTCCTCGTATTGTTGCTTACTAGTCCCAATTCCTTTAATCCATCTTATTTTCTCTTAAATTCCTTCATCTTGGTCAAGGAAGGTTATCTAATTATATCTCCTGTTAAATGTAGTGCCCTTGCCAAGTGAAAATGATTGACATAGTAATAACCCCCCAGACTGCTCACAGCACGTGGGGATAACCCAGATGTAACTGTTCAATGTTTTCAGACGTTCAAAGAAGCACAAATATGTCCACATTCCTAGCAGCAATAAGAATATGTTCTCTAATGAATGGAAATAAACATAAAAGCTGATAATACTGGGATAAAACAATAATGACAGACTCAAATTATTTATCATAGAGCTATCACACCCTTGTCACCTATATGATCTAAGCTATAAAGCTTACACCAATGACACCTATATATAAAGCTTGACACCCATGAATGACTTAAGGAGAAAGACTGGGTTATTTTAATCTGGGAACTATGATCTCATTTTTTTATGAGGGTTAAGGTTATTATAAGAGATGAAGATGTTAGAGAGTGTATCAAAAGAAAAATAAAGCTAATTTTTAAGTTCTGCCCACCATGCTATTGTATACTGGAACCCATGACCACTTTCAAGCTAACTATGTCTGAAGAAAGGGAAAAAAAATCATTAGCAGGCTCTCGTGTGACATTAGAGCCTCTAGGAACGAATGCCCCCCCCCCAAGAAAAATGCTGAACAGAGTTTGGAATCAATAGCGACACACCTTTTGCTTATAATACTGCACTATCATGCTACCATTGAGGATGATTATTTCTGTAGACTTGGGGTTGGGGGAGGGGCAGAAAGGAAGGTGCCAGGCAGGGAAGAAACTAGAAATTGCTAGAATGTCAGTGCCCTGTGATAGCTACACCCTGGAGGGGTCCATGCCCAGAGGATGCCGCCCACTGAGGAGCTGCACGCATTTCTGACACACGCATTAAGCGTACTCTTATTACTGCCGTCAGTACACACGTTTCAAGAGCCTCCTGGCACATTCTGTTCAAATTCTATGTCCTCAGAATAAAAACGTTGCCATGGAAATCTGAACCATACGCAGATGTACTTGCGCAAAGGACGGTGGAGGTACAAATTCACGTTTCCATGGCAACGTTTTGAATTCAAAGGCTGAAGAGCCTCCATTAAATGTTCTAGGACACATTATTACCCGGCAGGAGATACAGGTGGGATTAATGAAGTTCAATATTTGCTCAACTAAAAATTATAATCAGGGCTTGAAAAGACGAGTTGAAAAATCGTTTCTATGGATGGTTTCTGTAAACAAGGTTCAGAGTTCTCTCTCCCACCGCTTTGCCCTTTTCAGAAGCATTCCATTCTCCACTCCCCCTCAAACCACTCAGCACAGAAACCATTTCTCCAAGTGCCCTCCATTTTTTAAAATGCCCGACAGTTTTATATACAAGACGGTTTTAGGAAAACCTAAGTATTTTCCTCTTTTTTCTATTTAGGATGTTATTGAAATAGTGTTGAATTCTGATGAGTATGTATGTATACATATATAGATATATATTCTATATTTTTGTATAATTTTGTACAATTATTTTAAGAATAAAAGAAAGATGCTTCTTAATAAAATATCAGTTTTACTGTCAATTAAAAATAGCAGAAGTGGAAATATCAGGGGGCACCATGAGCAAATGCTTTTCTTTACAAAGCAGAATTATAGAAATATATTACTATGCAAATGTATAAAGAAAGTAAGAATAATTAAGAAGTAATCCAATCATCTATCAAGCTCACTGATGAAATTAAGAACTCCAACTTCTAGAACAAAATGATAAGCATCCTACAATAGAACAGACAGAGCCAATTACTCACTTGAGTAAGCAGCAAAAAAAAAAAAAAAGCCAATATATCAAAATCAAAATCTGAACAAAATGTGCCAGATAGTGATGTGGATACAAAGGTCCCTTAAGGGTTAATATTAAGGGTTTCTTTTTTAGTACCTTGTGCAGCCCCTCCTGAGCCTGAGAGCATCCTAAAATCTCTTTCCCTTATCTCAGAATACCATAAACCTTCTCCCTTATCCTGGACCGCAAAATTCCTTGTCTCCCCCATCCTGGGTCATAAATTTCCCTTTGTCTCCCTTATCCTGTCCTTATAAAAACAAGCCTCTGTCCCTCTGTAAATTGCTAGTCCTTCTTCCAGGGCTAGGCTGCTGCTTCTGCATCAATAAAGCTCCCAACAGCTACAGAGAAGGTCTAAGTGAATTCTTCATATCTGAACCAGCTCTCTCAACTCTAACCTCATCAATAGGATATCTATGATCACTGTTAAATCTAAAGACCTGAAACATCTGCATATACTTACAGAAAAATATTACTCAAATTAAGAAATATTATTCCACAGACAAATATTTGAAAAACTAAAAATCTTTCTTTGAAATAATGTGACCTGCTAGAAGAATAAAAAGAAACTACAATGTTGAAGATAAAAATCACAATAGTTTTTTTTATTTGTAATCTATAATTATTTCAGGTCATCTTGAACATTCTAAAGCTTTACCTAAGGCTGAATTTGGTCATTAACAAATATAGATATCATTTGCTTTGTGAAATTTTTTGGGAAGAAAGTATGCAGAATAAAATTTCAAGAAATCAAATCATATCTACTCACTAAATGACATTTTTGGTTAGACACTTAGTTTCCCCATTTTAAAATGATCTTTAATGAGTATCGGCACCTAATGCATTAGTTTTGGAATTATCCTCTGGGAGGACCTCATCTGCTCTCAAATAGAGTTACCAACTGACCAGAATTTGACCTCCTTGACCTATATTTTTTCACAGAAGCTTATTGCCAATAAGGATCTATGAATGATTGGAAGCAAGATAATATTATGACATAGTAGTAGGACTTAAATAATATACCAACCATGACGGAGATTAAGGTGAGGAAAGGGGTGGTAATGCAGGGAGCTCTTACCGATGTTCTCTGTTGCAGCTTGCTTTTGTCTTGGTCTGTTTTAGTCGTGATTTGTTAATCCTACTGTCAAAGGGTTAATGATCCTATAATGAAAAGTTTTTATTTCATAGGGGAGCTCATCATATAAAGGAAAATCAAAGAATCCACTTTAGGATGGTTATTATACTTCATTATAATGAGTGGTTCTTCATGGATCTATTCTACAAGCATGTTTTCCTTAAAGGTGGGTGAACACACTTTCATCCTTTCTATTTTCATCTCTAGCTTGATTTCGTCCTCTGCTTTCCATTGCAAATCTCATGGTTTCCCAAAGGTATTATTTCCTGGCAACGCAAAAGTTACTAATGTGGCCCAGGTCCTCAAACTCAACTTCCAAATGTCCATTCTAATAAATGCCCTTTCTCTATTGAAAACACAGGCAGATCCACCTGTGCTGACTTCTCAATGCATGCGTTAACTGTAATTGCTTTGGAGAGTTATTTTCCAAAAAGAGAGATTCTTTCCACTTGTCTACAGGACAAGTTGAATGCAATTCTCTCAAGGGACATGCTTGAATGTTGATTAAAAGAATATTTTGGACACTGAGAAGATTAGTTGCAAATAAGATGAATTTAGATAAATTTTGAGGAAAACTATACCTGTCTAAAAAGGCGGAGGCAATGCATAGTTATCCAGAAGCATTGCACTGGGAAAAGACATGAGTTCTACTCCCTGTGTCACTAACCAGTTGGGGAGTTGGGAAAGGGGGAAGAGGACTCACCATGATGGGCCCTAGTTTCCTTATCTAGTGAAAGGTTTGACAAGCTACGTTATTTCTATTTCTACTATTTCTAATTCTAATGCACTATTATTTAGGAGTAACCCCAATTCCATAACAAATCATGTCCCTGACACTTGTAGCTATGTGATTTTGTGTAAGTATTTAACTTCTAAGTCTCAGTCACCTTATATGGAAATCAATGGCTTCCAATTAGATGGTTTCTAGTTCTAAATCTATGTTCTTGTGACTCTTTGTGGTTCTTCTTCATATTTTCCCATAAATTTTCTCACAAGTCTGACACACTTGAGGCTTTCCTCTTGTTCTTTTAATTTCACAGGGTTGCCAAATATGCCACCACTTGGGCTATTTGTTGTTTTTCATTCTTGTCATTGGCCATGAAATAGTGTATGATTTCATTTACTTTTCAGTCTGCAATACCTTGACCTCGGCGGTTGCCAAAGTTCATTTAGGTAAAGCTGTTCTAAATCCAGCAAACTTTCTCTTTTTCAATCAAGGCAGTGAACCACAGACTAAAACACAAAAATGGAACCACCTAAGGTGTATCAGAAAAAAAATACAAATAGATCACTGTTTCATTTTTATTCAATTTCATTTTCTTAACATAATAGAAATCTCTTTTTTTCTCTTCTGTCCCATACCTTATTGGGGCAAAATGACAACAAAACCCAAACTCTTGTAACACCTGTGTGGTAGTCCAGCAAAAACAAATTTGGCATATCTAGATACACACACATATGTTTCATTCTACGCCCTGAGTTTCTCATATCTCAGTCAAGAGTATGCATCATCATAGTAGAACAGTTTTAATGCTTCCAATAAATAGAAGAATGCTTTAAAAAGCCTTATTGTACTTTCTAAAGTTTGCTGAATTTAAACGTATAAATTATAATACAGACTTGGGTTTATTTTTTTTCTTTCGTGCCTGCAGAATACATTATCTGATCACAGTGTGAAAACTGTGATCTACCAGAGCATAATCTCAAACTGATTACGGACTTGGAGAATCAGATCAGCATCAATTGCCAAGGCCAAACCCTACGGCACATCAGAGAAGGTCTGCTTTTGAAATACAGCACTCAGGCACTTCCGTTTGAGCTCAGTGCAACTGAACTTAGATTTATTTCATTATTGCCAGGGTATGTAAAAAAAGGAGAGAAGACTTATTCAAATCAGTTTGCTGTTTGGTCCTTCGGAGGCTTCTGAGGAAACATGTGTTAGAAGGAATTTGATCCTTAATGTGTCTAACTATTGGCAGCAACAATGATTTTTTAAAGCACCAAATTGTTTATTGCATATATTAATATATTGGAAAATATTATACCCACAAAGGAAAAGCCATTTACAAATGGAAATTGTCTTTTTTTTTCTCAGAGGTGTCACTATGTCCCCAATTGGGCTGCCTACCTGTGGCCTTTCTTTTCATAGGATTGCACAACAAGATTATGGTTTCATTTTGCAACAGACAAAGACTAGAGAAAAAGAGGCATTTTCTATCAAACCCAAACCTCTTCCACAAGAAGCAGTTCCTATTACTTATAATGCACTTTTCTGTCTGTCTTTTAAAACAGTTTTGAATTACCCGAATAAAAAGTCACATGTTAACAGTCCGGTAACTTTCTTGTTAAAACCCTGAACGCACTCATGCTAAATAATTTTAATGACTAATTTTGTCCTTAGAGAAGAGATGAGAAAATGTAGTGAAAGTAGGAAGATGACAGACAGCCTGTGGGGGCAGAGTGGCATATTCACTGATTGTATATGCAGCCACTGTGTTGTTTAGCTGGCTTAGCTATTTTGCCGATACAAGATAAAGGGTTCTTAGAAATGACTCATATAAAAAGGCATCCACTAAAACTATCATTTAAATAAAGAAATCGGCACAGATATGGACTTAACAAGTCCACTGAAGCTCTGCTACATTAGATGGGGCACCAACCGATGGACTGATTTCTGCTTTCTAAGCAAATCAGCTTTATCATGTTGGAGTCTGGAAATCCTAGGGTGAGCTAGCAAATGGAGCCAACAGTTTCTTCTTGGGATTTTGTGTGCTGTCTTCTAAAAATAAGAATAAGGAATAGGATCTCCCAGTACACCGTAGAGGTCAGACATTGCCACAACAATACAAATACCATTCAAGAGAACACCAACTTCTTCACCTAACTTGATTGCATAGAAATTGCTTTTGTGTAAGTGGAGACAATTTTTGTTCCAAGAAGCTATGAGTCCCTACAGTGTAACTTTCTCTACAGAGTCAATAGACTAGGGATGAATTTCAAAGTGGCTGAAATAAGAAAACAAAACAAAAAACTCATTACCATTTACATTTGTACAAGCCTAAAAAAATTAGCAGCACCTACCTGAAATTACTAAAGCTGGAAAAGGAAATTGAACTGAGCTGACAAAGCCTGTTTCCTTGAAGCAAATTTAAGGCATAGTGAAAATAAATTAAAGATAATTGTAATAGGATAGATAAAGCAACATGCCAAGAATACTAACAATTTCTTTCTTTCTTTTAAAAGGAAGAATGGCACTATGATTTCAAAGCTCTTCACTTTAAGACACTGATATTCCATGTTGTCAAACCCCAAGACTGCTCCTAAATCTATGATTTGAGCAGTATGGGCATTCTCCTCCCCCCCAACTAGTGAAGATCAGAACTCTTCTATGTCTTAGGGTAGAGTTTCCTAATGAAGATGATGATAGTTATAATAATGATAATAGTGGCGTTGATGGAGTACTTGAAAGTTTGCAAAGCCATTTTATATATAGTAACTCACATATTGGCATCTGTTTCATGAGTTGTTGTTGCCTAAAAAGCATATCCTCTGGTGGCTAACCTTCACATATGTATGGTCTTCTTTGAGCTAATCTAGGCTGGTTCCTATTTGCCAGATCTATCCAGTAGCTATCACTGGGCCCATATGAAAATCCTTTCTACCTTGGTCAGGACTTTCAGAACTTGTGTTCCGCTGGCTTCAGGGCCACCTTTGGACTACACCGTGAAGCACTGGAGGAGGACAGGCAAAGCAGCTACAGCGCCGAGATAAACCAAGCTCTTCCTCCTTTCAAACAGTAGAGCAGGGAAGGGCCCTCAAACTACCAGTCGCTCAGAATGTGCCCTGAAGGTCTAGCAGGAAGGCACACATTTGTGAAGATTTTCCTGTGCTTGGTGTTGGAGGATGGATCTGCCTAACTCAACGCCTCAGCTCTGCTGGTATGGGAAGTGGCCATTTTGAGGTGGAAAAGTATGTGAAAAGAAGACTGACTCTGAAATCCAAGGCAGCAGGCTGTAGAACGTTGGTCCTTGTGTCTAGACTGGGGTTCCACCATTTCAGACACCGACTAGGTGTAATGGCCTGAGTAGGCCATTTTAATCTCTTTCTACTTCTTCTTCATCTGTATAATAAGGGAGTTGGATCTGATGGCATGTAAGGATCCTTCAAGCTCTCCTTCTATGATCCTCTGGCCTGAGTAGAGACTTCAGCCAATTAATCTCTATAGGCCTTGGTTTCCTCGTCTATAAAGTAAGGGGAGTGATAAGGTTCCTTCTAGCTCTAAATCTATGAAACTGTGCAGGAGTATGCTGGAGCCAGCTTGAATCGGCTCTTGAGCTGAGTGTTAAATTTTCAGTATGAATACTTATACCTTGGGAGTTGGCAAACACTGGCAAATCAGGACTTTATTGTTTTGTTGATTGTGTAGACAGAAACTGATGGAGAAAGTGTTAATAATACAGATGAAACTTAAAAGTTTGCCTGACAACAGTTTTTTTTTCCCCAGAAAGCCAGTTGTTAAATATTTACCAGAACACCCATGATTCTATGATCAAGCTATTAAAAGAGCTATAGTAGTAGATATGACCTTGGAAATGTTTCTTTAAGCTTGGATTCCAGACAAAGAAACAAAAGGATAGTCAGGATAAGGGGGATAATGTCATCCTCCATCTTTTAAAACATAAGTGCCCTTGGAAGGGGTGGTGCTACCTTAAACTTTTACTTCCACCACCAAGATTCTGTTAACAGTAGCCTGAAAATAAAAGAATAGGACACAAGAAAAACGCCAAATAGGGAAGTTAGGGGCACAGCAAAAGGAATGCACATGATGTGAGGGGCACAGGGGGTGGGGGAGGGGAATAAATTTCAGCTACTTTATAATTTTTTCTAGTTCCAATCCCGGTCATACTATCTCATAGGGCCAGGGACAGAGACTGGACCTGTTCTCTCATCTGTATAGTAAACTAGCAAAGGAGGAAATTCCCTCTTTCAGTGTAGGCTGGCCCCTCGTCTAAAATGTAGCATCTTGGAGAATGTGAGCTGTTCTGACTTGACCAGGGTTACACAGCCAAAGCAGAACTTGAACTCACATCTTCCTGGCTTCAAGGACAACTCCCTATTCGTTATGCCATTCTGCCTCATGGAGATTTTTTTTAATTTATTGATGCCTTTTCCTTCACATCAGTAATTTCTGGATCTACCCACTCTATCATCAATCTCTTTTAAAGAAAGAAAAAGAGCTAAACAAAAAAAATTAATTGACAAAATGACAGCTTCTGACAATGTATGCAACATATGTTTCCCACTTCTCTGCCACAGAGCACTTTTGACATTTATGCTATAGCTTGTCAGTTATGGACCCATTGACACGCTTGTCCTTTTTCATAAATCTCTGAGTATAATAATGCTGATGGAAACTATCAATTTCCTCTACAAAAGGTAGAATTATCCTTCATGTCTACAGGCAGTTCAGAAATAAAACCAACACACATTTTTTGAAGGCAGTTGGCAATCATGAGAAGTCTCTAAACCTCATATCTCAAGCCTAAGTTTCACAAGAAGTCATAGTTTTTCATTATTATTGTTAGAAATGTAAAAAACTCTGGAAATTATTTAATCCGCCTCACATAATTTTAGAAATGAAATATGAAGAAACTGAGGCCCAACAGAGGTTAAGCGATCTATTCAAGATCATACAGGTAATAACAAGCAGAGTCAAGATGAGAACTCGGGGCAGCTGGGTGGCACAGTGAGTAGAGCACCAGCCCTGAAGTCAGGAGGACCTGAGTTTAAATCCGACCACAGACACTTGACACACTTCCTAGCTGTGTGACCTTGGACAAATCACTTAGCCCCAATTGTCCTGCCTTCCCCGCTGCAAAAAGAAAAAAAAAGATGAGAACTCAGGTTCTCAGATTTCAAGTCTGATTTTCTTTCTACTATACCAGGTACCTAGACATGAAATGTTTGTCACATAAAGTAAGTCAACTAATTCACTCAAGAGTTATTCTCAATTTGAATGTCCTTTCTTTTCACAATATGCAAAACTTAAACCAATCTCATTGGTTCAACCCAGGTATGGGCTTTGAAATTATATTTATGGGACTTTAACTAATTATCCAGATATTTATATAAAAATAATAAGCCTTATCTGGGTTGACAGGACATAAACAGAATCTAAACAATTAGCTTTGGTCACTCTTGCTGTGTGAAAATTGACTGATAATAACCACTGCAGGAGTGTAAAGCCCTGTGAGATAATCATATTGGTGCCTACTAACCATTCAGTTCATCCTTATGAGTACTGACTTTCCCAGTATATTTTAAGAACTTCCTCTTAGAGGATTCTGGGAAGATGGTGGAGTAGGTCAGAAAATTTCAGGTTCTCAAGATTTTCCTCCACAAAAGAGATTAAAATAGCACCTCTGGGCAAACGTAGAGCCCTGAAAACAAACAAAAAAAAGAGTAGGGGTCAAACAGGGGTCCTCTTTGGACAACTGGAGAAGACCTGAAGAAATCCCAGGACTAGATTTCCTCCCGGTGAAGAGTAAACACCTCCACGCTAGGGTCCTGACAAGCTACTTAAACATAAGCAGCAAGCCCTGGGGTTCTGCCCTAGCCACAGGAACGTCCCCCCCCCTTCAAGGCCAGTGAGGGGAGTTGGGGTCTGACCTGGGGAAGATGGAGGGAACCTCTGCTGACAAAGAATGCAAGACCCAGCTGTGCTGCAGAGGGCAATGAAGAGAGAAAGAACCAGCAAATGCGCGGTGAGTGTAGAAGCAGTGGGGAGGCCATACCACTGGCTGTGGGCATTTACACGAGGCTGAAGGTCTTGGTTTGAGTTCAAGGTCAGAAAGGAGAACTGAAGAGGATCAGAGGTCAGAGGAACCATCCCTCATACCCCAGGACTAGAGGTGAATATAAAAACTAAATTATTACCAAAAAAAA
>CM053628.1:55116138-55133739 GCA_028646595.1 Phalanger gymnotis | reverse complement strand
AACTTTAGTAAGTCCCTTGAAATTTCTTTTCCTTGTTCTTTTTCTTGATTACTTTCGCATGCTTCTCTTGATTCCTGCGTTTGAAAGTCAAATTTTCTATTCAGCTCTGGTCTTTTCACTGAGAAAGCTTGAAAGTCCTCTATTTTATTGAAAATCCATATTTTGCCTTGGTCCATGATACTCAGTTTTGCTGAGTAGATGATTCTTGGTTTTAATCCTAGCTCCATCGACCTCCAGAACATCATATTCCAAGCCCTTCCATTTCTTAATGTAGAAGCTGCTAGATCTTGGGTTATTCTGATTGTGTTTCCACAATACTCAGATTGTTTCTTTCTGGATGCTTGCAGTATTTTCTCCTTCACCTGGGAGCTTTGGAATTTGGAGACAATATTCCTATGAGATTTCTTTTTGGGATCTGTTTGAGGAGGACATCTGTGGATTCTTTCAATTTCTGTTTTGCCCTGTGGTTCTAGAATATCAGGGCAGTTCTCCTTGATAATTTTTTGAAAGATGATATCTACGCTCTTGTTTTGATCATGGCTTTCAGGCAGTCCAATAATTTTAAAATTCTCTCTCCTGGATCTCTTTTCCAATTCAGTGGTTTTTCCAATGAGATATTTCACATTGTCTTCCATTTTTTCATTCCTTTGGTTCTGTTTAATAATATCTTGATTTCTCATAAAGTCACTAGCTTCCACTTGCTCCAATCTAATTTTTAAGGTAGTATTTTCTTCAATGGTCTTTTGAACCTCCTTTTCCATTTGGCTACTTCTGCCTTTCAAGGCATTCTTCTCCTCATTGGCTTTTTGGAGCTCTTTTGCCATTTGACTTAGTCTATTTTTTAAGCTGTTGTTTTCTTCAGTATATTTTTTATATATTTTTTGGGTCTCCTTTAGCAAGTCATTGACTTGTTTTTCATGGTTTACTGGCATCCTTCTCATTTCTCTTCCCAATTTTTCCTCTACTTCTCTAACTTGCTTTTCCAAATCCTTTTTGAGCTCTTCCATGGTCTAAGACCAGTTCATGTTTTTCTTGGAGGCTTTTGTTGTAGGCTCTTTGACTTTGTTGACTTCTTCTGGCTGTATGGTTTGGTCTTCTTTGTCACCAAAGAAAGATTCCAGAGTCTGAGACTGAATCTGGGTGTGTTTTCGCTGCCTGGACATGTTCCCAGCCAACTTACTTGACCCTTGAGTTTTTCACCCTGGTATGACTGCTTGTAGACTAAAGAGTTCTATGTTCCAAGCTTGGGGGGATGTGCCAGCTCTGCCACACCAGCACTCCTCATTCCACAAGAACCCCCAACCCAGACTGGACTTAAATGTTCAGCAGGCTCTGCACTCCTGCTTTGATCTGCCACTTAATTCCTCGCACCAGGTAGGCCAGAAGCAACTGGGGCCAGAAGCAACTGCAGCTGTAGTTCTGTAGCTGCCCCACTTCCGCCAAATCGCAAACTCCCTTTCTCCAGCAGCTTTTCCCACTAACCTTCTCTGTTGTCTTTGGTGTTTGTGGGTTGAGAAGTCTGGTAACTGCCGCAGCTCACTTATTCAGGGTGCTAGGGCATGCTCTGCCTGGCTCCTGGTCTGGTCGGTCCACATTGCCCACGCTGGGCTCTGCTGGGCTCTGCTCTGCTCCCAGCTCCATGCGCGAAAGACCTCACCCAGCAACCATCCACGCTGTCCTGGGCTGGAGCCCTGCTTCCCTCTGCTATTTTGTGTGTCCTGCAGCTCTAGAATTGGTTCAGAGCCATTTTTTTATAGGTTTTTGGAGGGACTTGGCGGGGAGCTCACTCCAGTCCCTGCTTTCTAGCTACTATCTTGGCTCCGCCCCCGCAAACGTGTTTCTTGTAAACAACATATTGTAGCATTATGATTTTTAATCTATTCTGCTATCTCCTTCCATTTCATGGGAGAGTTCATCCCATTCACATTCAAAATTATGATTACCATCTGTGTCTTTCTCTCCATCCTATCTCTATCCCCCATTTCGCTTTTCTTCCTCCTTTGTCCCTTTCCTTCCTCACTAGAGTTTTGCTTTTGACCACCACCTCCCTCAATCTGCCCTCCCTTCTATCAGCTCCCTCCCTTTTTTTGCCCTTTCCCCTCCAACTGCCCACAGGGCAAGCTGGATTTCTATATCTAACTGATTATGTTATTCCCTCCTTGAGCCTAATCAAATAAGAGTAAAGCTCAAAAAAATGCTCATCTCCCTCCCTTCTTTCCCTCTAATGTAATATGTCTTTGTGCCTCTTCATGTGATCTAATTTACCTTTTCTGCCTCCTCCTTTTCTCTTCTCCCATTACAATCCTTTTTCACCTCTTAATTAAGTTTTTTTTTTATCATCACATCAAAATCAACTTAAACGCTCCCCATCTGTCTATGTATTTCCCTTTTAGATGATTTAATAAAGATACAGTACTTAAGAGTTATAAGTATCATCTTCCCATGTAGGGATGTAAACAGTTTGTCCTTACTGAATAACATTTTCTTTTTTTTCCTGTCTTATATTTGAAGATCAAATTTTCCGTTCACCTCTGGTCTTTTCATCAGGAAGGGTCTAGAAGTCCCCTATTTCATTGAATGTCCATTTTCAACCCTGAAAGATTATGCTTAGTTTTCCTGGGTAGTTGATCCTTGGTTGTAATCCAAGCTCCTTTGCATTATGGAATATCATATTCTGTAAACAATACCTCTTGTGAAAACTGACCCTCCTTCCAAAATAACTATCAGAGGAAAGGAAGGATCTGGTTCTAGTGACAGAATAAAATTGGGAGCTAAAGTATGGGTAAAACGGAAGCTGGACAATGTTCTGAAGCCTGCAGAAATTACAGCATATGGGAAAGACAATACTGTAACAGTGGTTTACCCAGGAGAAAATAATTATGAAATTGTATCCTTGACTCATGTATTCTATCATTAATGAGGCTATGATAATATCTGTTTCTTTTTGGATTTTTGTCTATTAAATTTGTTTGTGAGATTTGTTTCCTGCAGGCTTAGTACCATCCATCTGCAGATGCCTGATTACTTAAGACAGATATCACCCTCTAATATGTTCAGATGTCACCCCTGGACCTGTCCATGACTGTGATGTGTCATCTCTGTACCTGGCATCAACTGAGTTCCAGATGCCAGCTTACTAAGGAACTGACCTCTCTAATAGGACTCTTTATTTCTTGGGGCAGGGCCAGCTCTACTTCCAATTTCAGCAGGAAGAAGGTTTGGAGGACGAGACCTTTGCCCCTTACCCCAAGACTTCGACCCCATTTGTTCAAGGAGGGGAATGATGACATTTTTCTACATACTTATCTTGTGTTATCCCTGTTATATTGTTGTGTAAAGTTCTGTTGACAGCAGTTATCTTAAAATTCCCATTGCCCTATGAAATTGATTCGAAAGATCTTGGGGTCAAATGTAGCAACAATTTAGATTTGAAGAGCTTTCCTACCCATTAATAGGCCACGTGACCTGCTTATGTCACAGGAAGCCTAAGTCACCTGTGGTGGGAGGAGCTTCCTGACAGGAAAAGGAAGTTATGTCACAGGAAATATAGAGAGAAAGCCAGAGAGCAGTTATGGCTGCTAATGGCAGCTGTGATACTTAGAGCTGAATACACTGACTTAGCTGTATTGTGAGTTTGTTTTTGGGAAGACCTCAGCAGGGGGTTGGAGAAGTTTTGGGATGGTGAGGCTCCATGTTGTGATATCATGTTTTAATTTCCTTGCTGTTATGATAAAGTGGGCTGACTGGCTGTGGGAGCTGAACATTTGGTTATGGGATATGGTTCTCTGGTGTCTGAATAAATGTTATACTTCTACCTTCTATATGGAGAGTCTCTCATACTTAGTGATACAGAACTACATCAGCATATTCACAATTATCGTTGATGTTGTGTTTATTGCCTTACTGATACATTTGTACCTCCTTTTCCATTTGGCTGATCCTACTTTTTAAGGAGTTGTTTTCATCAGTGAATTTTTGGACATCTTTGTTTCCATTTTTGTGCTTCCTGTACTAAGCTGTTGACTCTTTTTTCATGCTTCTCTTGCATCCCTCTCATTTCTTTTCCCAATTTTTCTTCTACTTCTTTCTTTTAATTTTTAAAATCCTTTTTGAGCTATTCATCTGTAACAAAACTAACAATGAAAAACTGGTACTAATGGATTCATGGGAGAATGCTATCAAACAAGAACAATTAGTACCCATATGTCACAAATATTTTTCAAAAATTTAGAAAGAAAACACCCTACCACACTTATTTAATGAGACAAATATATCCCTAATACTTAAACCAGGAAAGGATGAAACACAGAAGGGTAACTTTACACTAATATCATCATTGAATACTGTTTAAAATATTTAAAATAAAATCCTGTCAAAGTACAGTAATTTATCTATGAAATCAGTCATCACAACCAACTGGTATTTATACCAAGGATGCAAGGATGCTTAACATTAGGGAAACAACATAATGATATTAAAAATCAAAACATCCAAAACCACAGGACCATCTCAATAGATGCATAAAAAGCTGCTGATAAAAGGACAATGCTCCTTTATGCTAAAAGTCTTACAAAGTATGGACATAGAAGGAATATCATAAAAAGCATTTATCTAAAACTAAAAGCAAGCAGCATGTGAAATGAGCACACACTAGACTTTTCCCAATAAATAGCAGGGTAAAGCATGGTTGCCTATTCTTCCTAATACTATTAGATAGATAAATGTTAATAATTGCAATAAAGCAAGAGAAAAAATAAAGGCATAACAATAGGTAAAGAAGATAAAAATCTGTTTATGACATGAAAGCTGATCCTAGGGGATCGGCAGAAATAACTAATTCAGATAATTAGTAGCTTCTGAAAAGTTCCAGGCTACAAAATAAATTGAAACATCATTAACATTTCCGTATAATAATAATCAATTCAGAGGGAAATCTCATTCCAGATAACTACAAAACGCATAAAATGTCTGGGAACCAAGTTACTAAAGCACACTAAAGACTTGCATATAAACAGTTACAAAATGTTCTTCAAAGAAATAAAGAACACATTTAAATTGTTAGAAGACTATTCAGTAGCTTAGATCATACAAATATAGGCATGGAGGGAGTTTTTTTTTTAATACCATAAAAAAGCATCCATCTGAAAGTACAAGCTTGCAATGGAGGATACACTAGAACCATTCCCAATAAATGTCGAAGTAAAGCAAGGATTCTTGCTCTCTCCAATACTATTACATATAGTTCTGGAAATGTCAATAATATTAATAAGACAAGAGAAAGAAACTAAACATATATAGGCAGGTCAAGAGGAGATTAAAAATATTCCTATTTGCTGATTACATGGAAGTTTACTTGAAAAAATCTAGAGAGTCAGCAGAGATACTAAATGAGACAATTAGCAGCTTCGAAAAATTTTCAGGCTAGAAAAACTCAAACATTAATAGCATTTCTTTATGATAGTTAAAAAATCAGAGGCTATAGTCAAAAGGAAATCTCATTTCAGATAAATTACAAAATGCATAAAGTGTCTGGAAACCAAACTACTAAATCACACAAAAGACTTTGCATAGAATCAATTATAAAATGTCCCTTAAAGAAAATAGAACAAACACAAATAGCTGGAAAAATATCCAGCACTAATGGCTGAGCCATGCTAATATAATAGAAATTACAACCCACCTTAGTTCCAAATTAGTGAAAATATGAATCCTGTGATATGGTTAGATTATTTGAATTTGTACTACACATTTCCATTGGGCTGGAACCAGTTGCCGTATTTTACAACATAACCTCCAAGTAGTGTGCAACTGCTTAATAAGATTCATTATTCACACTAATCGGGACCTACTTGTACTACCAAAGTTACTTTATAATTTTAATGCTATGCCAAATTGTCAAAAGCATGCATCATATAAAACATGAAAAAATAATAAGAGTTCATTTTGAAAAAGAAAAAATCTAGAATATCAAGGGAAATGATGAAAAAGGAAGGGAAGGAGGGGGATAATACTTTTAGACTTCCAACTGTATTATGAAACAGAAGTCACCAAAACCATCTGGTGTTGGCTAGAAAATAGAGGGAGCTCAACGTAACAGACTAGACAAGGGAGAGTCAGGAACAATGGAACTCAATAAACCAATATTCAAGAAACCAGAAAACATGAATTACTCAGAAAAGAATTCCCTGTTTGATAAAAATTTCTGGGGAAACTGGAAAGCAGTCTGGCAGAAATTAGGCTCAAGTCAACATTTAGACTACTGTTCACAATACATTTTAAATAGATACATGAACTTATTATATGTCATGCTATGAAAAATAAAAGAAAAGCAGATCATGTACCTTACACAGCTACGCAGAGGAGATGTGGTATTAATCAAACAAGGGAGAGAGGTAGTTATAAAAGATAAAATAGATTGATTAAATGAGACTGAAAAACTTCCAGAGACAACATTAATGTACCCAGAATAAAAAGAGGAGCAGTTGAATTGGGAAAAAAAATTTGGTATCAAATTTCTCTGACAAGGATTTGGTTTTGAATCATTTAAGACATATATACATATATATATATATGTACGTATACATATATATATTTATAAATATATGTTTGTATGTATATATGTATATACAATATATTTTACATATTGCAATACAACCAATATAACACCAAAAGCTATTCCCCAATAAATAAGTGGTCAAGGATCCGAACAAATGTTTTGAAAAGAATTGTAAATTATTAACAACTTCAACGACACTCCAAATCACTAATAAGACAAGAAATACAAATAGAAGTCACCCTGAGATTTCACCTCAAACCTTGAAAACTAGCAAAGATGACAAAAGATGGAAATCATCAATGTTGGCAAAGTTGTGGAATTGAGGCACACCATTGCATTTTTGGATAAACTATGAATCAGTACAACCATTTTATAAAGCAATTTGTAATTACACAAATCAAGTGACTAAAATGTCCTTACCCTTTAACCTAGAGATTCCCTTACAAAACTAATACCTCAAGGAGGTAATTGATAAGAAATCTTGATATACACCAAAATCTTTACAGCAGTACTTTTTAAAGTGATAACAAAGAGTCGGAAACAAAGTAGATGCGCATTGATTGGAGAATGGCTAAACATGTAGTGGCACATGAATACAACTGAATATTACTGTGCTGAAGGAAATGATATGTGTTATGAATTCAGAGAAGCAAGGAAAGATTTATATGAAGTAATGCAGAGTGAAGTAAAAAGGGCCAAGAAAACAATATATACAAATGCTTGTTGTAGCTGTAAATGTATATGTAAATGTAAATGTAGCATTGTAAATGGAAAGAACAACTACCCTCATATACACACAAGCAAATCCAGAGTGAATGTTGCAATCTTAAAAAGAACAAGCATGGCTTGAATGAAAAATATGAGAAGACACTCCCACCCACCCCTTTGGAGATATGGGAGGTACAGAAATATTGTACATAACACATACTGCTACGTATGTCTGACAGCAATTACGCTGATTTTTTAAATTTTCTTTTTGGTCTTTTAAATATACACACACATTATTTTTTTTGGAGGGGGGAAGGTAGGACAATTGAGGTTAAATGACTTGTCCAAGGTCACAGAGCTAGTAAGCGCGTCAAGTGTGTGAGGTCACATTTGAACTCAGGTCCTCCTGACTCTAGGGATGGTGCTCTACTCACTGCACCACCCAGCTGACTCTATTTAACAGTAATTTAAAAAATTTTTGAGTTCCCAATTCTGTCCCTCTTTCATAAGCAGCCCAACAATTGTGACAGAGAAGACCTAAGATGACTCCACAGTCAAGGCTAAAGCCTTCTCTTTGCATGGGTTTAGTTGGGTTTGATTTTGCTTCTCTCTCCTTGCTGTAAGGCAGGTACACCTTTTTTTTTTTTTTTTGGTACCATGGATCCCTGGGGAGTTCTGCTGAAGCATAGGGACCTCCTTCTCAGAATAATGTTGGGAAATGATTCATATAAAATACACGGAATTTACAAAGGAAGACAATTCCATTGAAAGAAAGCTGCAAGATTCCTAGATCCACTGATTCTGCCCTCGTTGCTGTTCCTGGAACAAGACCCTCCATCTCAGCTCTGGGCATTTTCTCTGTCCGTCCACCCTGCCTGGAATGCTCTCCCTCCTCATCCCTGCCTCCTGACTTCCCTGGCTTCCTTCGATTCCCAGCTAATATGCCATCTTCTACAAGAAGCCTTATCCAACCCCTTTGATGCTGATAGCTTCTCTCTCTTAATTATGTGCAATTTATCCTACATATAGATTGTTTGTACATATTTGTGTTAGCCTCCATCATTAGATTGTGAGCTCCTTGAGGGTGGCAATAGGACAAATGCTCCTTCAGAATAAGATCTGTCTCATTTTTGCCTTTGTATACCCAGCACTTGTTACAGAGCCTGGCATATTATAAGAGCTTAAGAAGTGGTTTTTGATCACTTGTCATTTGAATGCCCAGATGGTGGCTCCCTGGTTTGGCCAAGGGGACCACCCAACCCAGACATTTGCCCCTTTGGCTTGATCCTGAATCTAGAGAGTTCTCTCTGTTGTCTGTGCTCCCTGTCCTCAGGAAGAAGAGGCTGCCCCAGTCTGGGCTCATTCTTCTCCCCTTCTCCAGGACAAGTAAGTGCCTTAGCTCCCTCAGCTCAGATTGTTTATTCCCGGTCTGCAAGGGTAGAGACAAGGTGGATCCCCCCCTGGCCCATGGACTGCCCTGATGCATCCGGGATAGCAGTTTAGTCAGCACTGAGAGGGGCCAAAGTATCTTCCTTCTTAGTTTCCTCTTTGTCAACACCTTGCTGAAGCCCAAGAGGTTGAGCTTCCTGATTGTGGATGGGGTAGAGGGAAAAGTGCAAAGGTGATTCTAGAATTTCCATAGTCTGCGGTGTGCTTTCTTGACCTGGTGCTTACTGACTAACTGGGATGGTCATGCAAAACAAATTCTCCTATTGACCACATTCAAAAATGTATGGCTCATTCTGTCTTTTAGATCCACCACCACTCTGGCAAGAGAGGTGTCTGACAGTAGAATTTTTCTTTATTTATTCTCTGTATTCCTCATGAAATTAAACGTTTCTCAGGTACCTATTTGAGGTTCCTTCTAAACTGTTTCTATGTTATTTTCTTGTGGATCTTGCCCCTTGGTCCCTATGTGGCATGTAAAATGTTTGTCATCTTTGAAGCCCTAGTGATCTGCATGGCATTCCTTACTGCTCAGACATTTTTGGGGAAAATTGAAGAATTGAGGCATGCATTTGGGCTAAGGACAGATTTGCTGGCAGACTGGCTGGGAGGTGATGGGTAAACCTTTGACTGGCATGATGGAGGGCAGGCTTGTTCTTTCTCCTGGCTCCAGTCTCGTCCCCACAGCTGCTTGACAGAGCTTCTGTCCTGTCAGCTTCTCTCTTCACGTCTCTGGCCCTGCCTGTCAGCCCCTGTCTCTGATTTTTTCTTTTTGTGTGTCTCTGTCTCTGCCTCTCTGCATGTGTGTACATGGATATGTGTAAACATTTCCTGTTGTTTGGTGGCACCTAGGGGAGTTAGGACTAGGCCATCCTGGCTTTGCAAAGTGGGGAAGAAGCCCATGTCTCCTCCTGGCTGAGAGGTCACATGATACAGGTCTGCTAAGCAGCTAGAGGGAGGCCAGCAGGATTCAGTGTTTCCTTGGAAACAGACCGGTCACCATGGCAACCAGCAATGGTGCCCAGCTGACATCACCTCCTGGACACTGAATTCTTCCTCAGCAGGGGCTCCTAAGTCTGAAGCCCGTGCATGGTGGTATTTTGGAAGGAAAGAAGGAAGGAATGGAGGAAGGGAGGGAGGAAAGGAGAGCGAGATGCCACTTTTTGGGCGCAGTCCCAGGTCCATGAACCGCCTGGCTCCTCCTGAGCACCATCAGACTTGGGGGGGTGGGGGCCTGCGGAAAGGGGAGGAGGAAGAGGGTGGAGTCCCATGGGCTGGGCTGGAGGCTGGGGTTGGGGGGAGGGAATGGCTAGAGCTTGGTTCTCCTCACACTAAGGCACTGGAAGCTGGGGAACTTTCTGGAACTCGCCCCTCCCTACACAGAAAGACTTGGGAGGGAAAGGGCGTCTCTGTGACGTCACACCAAGGGGAGGGGCTTACCTTCGTCTATCCGGGAAACCGAAGGCGGGGACGATGGAGGAGGGGGCGGGGTGGGAGCTAGGGCAAGGGGCCGCGGAGTCAAATGATGAGAGGAGGAAGAGGACGGCCTTGGTGGGCTTCAGGCCCAGGCCGTGGCCTCGCCCCACCTCTCCGTCAGCCCGAAGAAGAATAAGGAGGAGGAGGAGGAGGACTGGCTGCCATCAGAAGGCCCCGGAAGTAGAACCCAGTGACCTCAGCCAAGGACCGGAAGCCGCATGGGGGGGAGGGAGACGAGAGAAGAGGAGGAGAGGGCTGGGGAATGGGGACCCCTTTCAGGAGAGACAGCGACAAGCTTCCTTTCCTCCTCAGCTGCCCCTCCCTCCCTCTTCGCCAGCGGAGTTTCCTGGGTCTGGGGGCTCTGGAGATCTCCCGTCCCCCAGCCTGGGCAGGGCTTCCCCCCGCCCCGCCGTGGCCCAGAAGGATGGCTAGGTGGTGGCAGTGGGGTGAGGGGTGAGTTCGGGGACCTTCCTCTCTTTGGCTCTCTGCTTCTCTTTAAAGAGCTTCTGACAACACCTCGCTCCATCTCCCCCCTCTCCCCCCAACTCCTCCTCCCAGATGGAGAGGAGCCTTTGACTTGAGGGTTCTCTAGCTCCCCAGGCCCAGGAAGGTAGAGGGAGGGAGGGTGGGCCTCAATAAGGAGGCAGAGAAAGAGGTCAGAAACAGAGGAAAAACGGAGAAATAGACAAAGATGGAGGAGAAACGAAGGCAGAGAGGACAAGAAAAAGAAAACCTCAGAAACCAAAATAAAAAGATTAGATCCGTCCCTTACTGACCACGAAGCAGTCAAAAAGGATTCAAACTTGCAGACTAAATAATGCCATCCCAGAGAACTGGTGTGACAAGGGCCAAATCAGAGAAACAAGATCATTTTCTCAAACAAAATGACAAAAATGAGACAATATAGCAGAGAGAACTTTTGGGATTCAGGCAAAGCAATCCTTAAGGTGAAATATCTTTCTCATAATTTTTTAACAATGAGAAAGAAAAGCTCACACAACCAAAACTCCCTTCAGGTTATGACTCCCAAGTCTGGAGGGACAGAGACAAAAGAGGGCCTTGGGCATCTCTCATGGTCCCTGTGGTCCACCCTCACCCAACTCCAGGAATGACAACAATCAGATAAAGCTGGGGGTGGGGAACCAGAGCTGTCTTCAAGTTTTAGAAGTGCAGTTAGGAGGAAGAATTAAATTTGGCCCCAGCAAATAGAATTAGGAGCAATGGGTGAAAGTTGTAGAGGCAAATTCTGTCATAATATTTAGAATTAACCCCTTATATTGGGAGCTGTCCCAAGGAGAATAGAGTCTTGGGAGGCAGTGTTTCCTGTCATTTTGTGAGGGGTAAAAAATGAAACAAAACTTCAAACTTGCGAGCATATTGATTTTATTAACTCATGCATGCCAACTGCATAACAAATGGGACCAGGCCTCCTCAGCTTGGCACTGTACCACGACGAATACAGAGGGAGACATTTTTATGCATTAAAAGAAAACAATTAACAGGATTTAAACCAGGATACAAGATTAGGTAATCTGATTTCTAATTTGAGGAAAGACAATGACAATTCAGACAACCACCCTTGTAAATCAAAACTCAAAACTATCAAATTATAGTCTCAAGATTTTTTACTTCAAATAGCAAAACTTCACTAATCACAGCTTAGGGACTGAATATTAATTTTCTTATGTTTCCCTAACAATTACTTTTTATCCTTTATAAATTAAACTACAATCTGGGATTTAAGACAGTGAATATTTGGTAGTTGACTCACATTCATGTATTTTAATTTGTAAACCACACTATACATTTTTGTAATTTTTATAAGGGGTAGTCAAAAATTTTCAAATGAAAACTCAGTCTTGATTATAGTGAATTTGTGAATTCTGCCTCCACCCCACCCCACCCCCGCCCTTAAGAAGGAGTAGGAGAGGGGATCCTATTTTCTTGGTTCTAGGTTCTCAAACTTCTGTACTTTAGATTTTTCAACATGTGGTCAGCGGGGCTGGTAAGATCTCATGATCCCATCTGAATACAAAGTCTCAAGGGGCTTCACAGATAAGGATATCTTAAAGGGTCTGTACAACTTTTTTCCCAAACAGTAAATTATTATCATCATTATTATTAAAATTATTATCATTTATTTAAGACAAAATATACACCATTAAATATTTAACAGTTTTCAAATATCTATTTTTTTATCACATTCTTTTAAACAGCATCCAGATTAAAAGAGAAGTTATTTATCTAACAGCATTTCTGATACAATGGTTTCTCACAGCATTTCACAATATAAGAAAAATTTTTAGAAACACAATAACATACACAATACCATGTATTTAAAACATGAAATAAAACTTATTACCAGTCAGATGATGTCAATTCGGCCAAATGCATTTCCAAATTATCCCACATAAAAAAAAAATTCATTCATTTTATCATCTTTTGGCATTTTATACTAATCACATCTAAAACCTGGTATAGAATTATCACAATATACAGTCAAAGAAGCAATAAGAATAGTCAACATTTATATAGTGCTTACCATATGCCAGTCACTGTGCCAAGCACTTCACAATCATATCATTTGATCCTCACAACTACCCTAGAGGTGGGTACCATTATTATTTTCCTCTTTACTGATCCAGAAACTGAGGTAAACAGAGATAATTTGCTTAAGATCACATGGCTAATAAATTTCTGAGACTGGAGTGTAACTCAGGTTTCCCTGATCCATGCATTTTTCCAGCATTTTTTTTCTTTGCATTTGAAGCCACAATTAATAGAACACATTTCACAACATCATAATTTAGTTACAGGACAAATATCAACCAAATCTGGATTTACAACCACAAAATCAAAATCTCAATTTTCCAGGGCTATTTAGGCACCTGTGCTTGAAAATTTAGAGCCCAGGATTGACAATTAGCTCATTTTCAAAAGTTCAAGGTAGCACTTTCCCCTTTCCATAGAGAGAGATTCCAAGTAGCAGCCTCACATTCTGATCCCCTTGCCTTGGAGCTCACAAGATTCTAAAGACTGGGGAATACGTCCCACCCAAAATGGTCTTTCAAGGGCCAGAGTATTGATATTTCCTAATCATATTCCAAATTATCTAAATAATTAATCTTTATTCCATAGAATTTCTCCTTTGAAATTTAGCACAAGATTTTACAGAACCCCAATTAATTGCAATACTCTTACCTTTGGGGGTTCCTAAGAGCTTACAAATGTATAGTTCTTTTTAAATTTTCTTTGGTGAGGGGGGGAGCAATTCCTCCTCACAGACCCCCCTCTTTGATTTAAATCACCCTTTCCATTTCTTAATTAAATTTTACTCATTTTTAAGTTGCTCCTTGATGGAAAATTTTCTCTTTTTATGGTCAAGAAAGGGTTAATAAGAAGCAGCTACCAAGATCCAGATAAATTTAAAATGTCAACTGTATACCTATTTTTTTTTCTTCCCTTTGGGATTTCATTCAAACTAGCTGTATTCAATACACTAAAACAACAGCTCTATCAAACTTCAGAGAAAAGGTGATTTAAGTGCTTTTTATCCTTGAAACAGAATTTAATTCTTATTATTCTTTAAAAGAAATTCTACAGAGTGGTACCTCAAAACTCACTAAGATATCTCAGCATACGCTAAGTACCTTATTAGATAGAACGAAGAGAAGAGAGTGAGTTCCTGGAATTACCCAAAGTCTCAGGAGTTCTCCTCTGCAATTTTAAAATGATTATATCTCCAAACGCCTTAATGATTAATCTCCAAACCTCCAAAATCTACCAAGATGTCTTTAGCAGTTACCATAATTTGGAATCTAATTCATTTATAACGCCACAAATTCTTAGAAAGCAGGAAAAAGTTTTCCTTTCTTTGATTCTCTTATTTCCGTAATCCCAATGTAGCCAGGGCTGAAATGACAGAGAGAAAGTATCTTGAAGGTGTTTTGGCTTTTCTTAAACCTAATTTCCCACTGAAACACTAAAGTGGGAGTCTTGTTTACTGGGACAGAGAGTTTAGCATCAGATTACAGAAAGCTAGGAGAACTGCTTCAAGTATGAAACGTCATCCATCTTCTTTCTTCTTTGGCTGCAGCTTTTTGGCAGTCCTTCTGGCTGGCTGCATTTTCCCCTTACAAATCTTTCAAGGTAGCGGAATTTACAAACAACGCTAAACATGACACAAGACAAAGATTTTTCTGCCTTTTTACAAAGAACCAAAAACACAGACAAAATAATAAAACAATCACATACTTGTTAGCCTCCTTACCTCCTAATGAAAGTCTAATCTCAAAGCCTTTAATTTGCCATAATTAAAAGTTCCTTCTTCAGGCCATTTGGATTTTCGAGATATTTGAGCATAATTTGAGAGCTCTGTCTTTTACTCACCCCCTCCACTCCTATATGGAAATCTACACCTGTTTCCAGGCCAATAAGAATTTTCCGAAGGGGGTTTCAATTTAACAGAGCCATCTTGCCCTGGTAAAAGAAATTTTATCCAAGGAGGAATCCTTCGGTATTTTATTATTATCCAAATCCATTGTCCCCTTAAAGAGAAAATCGCTTCAGTATTTGACTGTTACTGGAGCCCATTGTTCCCTTAAAGGGACTATCTTTTCCCCAGCAGGTTAGGGGTAAAGCTTACCTTAGCTCGGAAGAATCTGAAATCGAGGCGGGAGTCCCACCTCCGGGGCAGTCTCCCAAAAAGCTAAGATGCCATCCCGGAGGTCAGAGTCCTTTCTCGATCTGGCTGGCTTTGCCAAAAACTGCGATAGGTGAAAGATGAAATCACTGAGAAAACAAAGGTTCAAGCTTCTGAGCATATCAATTTATACTAATTATACTAATGGATGGCAATTGCATAAGAAATCAGAACTAGGCCTTCTTAGTTTGGAACTGGACCTTGAATAGAAGGGGAGACAGATTTTTATGCCTTTAAAAAAAAACAATGAACGAGATATAAACCAGGATACAAGATTGGGTAATCTGATTTCTAACTGAAGGATCAGAGGCTTTTCAAGTTGGAAGTGGGAGAGTGAACAAGTACAGTTCCTTCAAAGCAGAAAAAGAGGTGTACCACTCCCCCCAAGTATCTGTATTCAATCAAAGAATGTGGAAGCGGTAATTGATTGGCTAGCACAGAGCCAGTTTTCAGATAAAACATATGAGTTGCTTGAGATGTATAATTTTGAGGAAACTCCTTGCGTCAGTCTTTTTGTCCGATTGCGTTTCTGGTCAGCACAGCCTAGATCCTTAGTGAAGGGTTTCTAAACAACAGGTGGAAGTGGTACAGCTTCCCAGCCAGGAAGGGCTACTCAAACAGTGCAATAAAGTTTTCTCACAATTCCCATAACAATTTCTCTTACAAGACAGAACTGGGACTAGACCCATAATCAAACAGAAAGGAAACCAAGCTACCTCCAGAATTCAGTCACAAGATGGAGTCAGTATGGGTCACTCAATTCCCACAATTCAAGGTCTTCGAACTGAAGCTATTTGACCACTTGTTAAGCGACACTATAGAAGGGATTCTCATTTAGGTTGGAGCAGTGGCCTCGGAAATCCTTTCCAGCTGAGATCCTGTGGTTCTGGAGCGGAGGTGGAGCAGGGGAAACACAAAAACCCCTTACTAAAGTAATCGGCCTAAACATTTCCCTAAACTGCAATATCTAGTATAGCCATGAGATGTCACAAAACACCACATCGTGTTTCCCGGTGGCAATTAATTGGTCAAAAAGCATTTCTTAAGGCCTTAGTATATGTCAGGCCACTTTCTAGCTGCAGGAGATGCAAAGGCAAAATTAAGATAGGCCTTGTTCTCAAGAAGCATACTCCTATTGCTAGAGATAACATGCACGTAGATATCAAGATCAGCCAGGCAGTCAATAAACATATTAACTGCTTACTGTGAACCAGGCACTGTGTTATGTGCTGAGAATACAAAAAGAGGCAAAAGCCAGTCTCTGCTCTCAAGGAGTTCACAATCTAGTGAAGGAGACAAGTAAACAAGTATATACAAACAGGCTACATTCACGATAAATAGGGCGTAATTAATAGATGAAAGGTATTAGAAGTAAGGGAGTTTGGGAAAGTCTTCCCATAAAAGGTGGGATATAAACTTGGAACTGAATGAAGCCAGGAGCCAGAGATGAGAGGGGGAGAGCATTTCGCGCAGTGGGAGAGCCAGAAAAAATGCCAGACCTGAGAGATGGAGTGTCTTGTTCCTGGAACAGCAACGAAGGCAGGATCACTGGATCAAAGAGTACACAGGAGGGAATAAGCTTCAAGAAGACTGGAAAGAAACAGAGGCAGGGTTAGTTGTGAAAGATTTGCAATGCCAAATGGCATTTTGTATTCAATCCTGGAGGTGATAGGGAGACAGTGGAATTCATTAAGTAGGCCCCCTTAAGGACATGGTCATACCTGCACTTTGGGAAAACCACTTGGTAGCTCAATGGAGAATGGGTTGGAGCAGGGAGAGACAAAGCAGGCAGAGCCACCAGCAGGCTGGGCAGGAGGCCAAGTGTAAGGGGATGAGAGTACTGAGAGGCACCCCAGAAAGGAGGTCCCATCTCAATGGGGTCTCTGGTAAAGGGGCCCAGAGGCAAAGAACAGTGACCAGACCACAGTGGGAGCTAACGACAGTGAAGTGCCTGTTTCCTAGAACAGTCTGTGATGGGCAGACAGCTAGCTGTGTTTCCTAAATGCCTCAGTCTCCTGAGTGGACCCACTGCCCATAGGTGTCACTGTCCTGCCTGGTTTCTTCCTGGGCTTTACAGACATCATCACACAGCACAGTGAATGTAAAGGGCTCAGGACTCAAGAGTTGGAAGATTTGGGTTTAGTCTCATCTTCTGACCTCTGGCACGTTATTCCCTCCCTTTGAGAGGGAGGAAATTTTATCATGGGAATAGCTCATCCCTGCTCTGCCTCCCTCCAAAGGCTGGTGTGAGGACATGCCATACACATTAAAGCAGGATAGCCTCTGGACTGAATCAGAGAAGAAAAAACAGTGCTCAGATAACTAAAAGGGAGAATGGGGGCTTTGCTGGATTTCTTGCTTAGGGGCTGGGCTCCATCCCAGGCAATAGGACCCCCCTGGTCCCCTTCATTGTCCCACCCCCTCACCCCGAAGCTCCATGCTTTTGCTCCCCTTTAATGGGCTGGCCAAATACCTTGAGGATAGGTGAGGCAGCTGGGAGCACAGGGAGAAGCCCCTGGGACCCTAGGACCTGCTGGCCAAGCCTCTGAACACCAGGAGAGCAAGATCCCCCTACCTTGTTGACCAATTCCCTCGACATGGACATCATCACCCTCTGGTCTCCAATCCCATTGCCTTGAGTTTTGTCTCCCCCCCCCCCCGCCCCGCCTTTTTATTTTTGTTTTTTAACACACAACAAATATTGTTTATTGCG
>CM053628.1:55086914-55109293 GCA_028646595.1 Phalanger gymnotis | reverse complement strand
GGTGAAGGGGTTTGACAAGCTTCCTTTAATTCAGCATACAAATATCATTCACTTAGCTCAGATGAAAAAGACCAACACACTGAACTTCAGAACAAAATACAAACAAATTACAAACATCAACAGACAGACCTTGTCTGATTCAAATCCCAATACATAGTTACCAGAGTTCAACAAAGTCTCAGTATCCAGGTTTACAGGCTGGAGGGCCCCTTAGCTACGGCTGCCCGGAATCTCCTCATCGACACCATCTCAAGAGCCCTGCACAAATGGCTCTGTCCTCCCTTCTTATAGGGCTTCCGATGTCATCAAACGTCATCTGAATGACCAAATTTAGGCTGCTATGATTGGTTCTAGTTAGCTCCTCCCCTTAGGACCCTGGGAGGTTCACATCCACATAGGTTAGGTTAGCACCTAATAGGGCATGGCTCTGGAGTTAGCACCTCCCCTTAGCCAGCGCCACCTTGGGCCCCACCCCAGTCACCAATCCACACCCGCATAGGTTCCACACCTAATAGGAGTTTGGGCCTGGGGCTTAGCAAAGCAAACAAAAGCCAAATTCTTCAAGGCCACTAAGTGCTAAGGAGCCCATTTTGCTTACCAACACAGGTGGGAAGAAAGGGACAAAACAATTAAAAGTGCACAGCAGGGAACAAAAGAAAACTTAGAAGGAAGCATAAAAAAGCAAGGAAACTTTGAAAACATTGTGTAGTCTTTATTACGTAGATTTTTTTAAGTAAATGGTCTGATATAGAAATTCATGGTTTCTATTGAATCCTCTGTTTCGCTGTGTGCATGGAAATGTTCTTATTTTTGTCTTTTTTTAATTAAGCTCAAAATGATCGGTAATGTTTTTCGTGTGTCTTTTTGTATTTCAGTTCAAAATGAATAAAAAATTAAACACACACACACACACATACACACACTCACACACCCCAGATACTGGAGTGGTTTGCCATTTCCTCCTCCAGTAGATTAAAAGCAGAGGTTAAATGATTTACCCAGGTCATACAGCTGTTAAGTGTGTTAGGTTGGATTTGAACTCAAGTCTTCCTGACTCTAGACCCAGCTTTCTATTCACTGAGCCACCTAGCTGCCTCCTATAGGTTCACAATACACAGTAATAAATGACTTTAGTAATCCAATATTTGATAAAAATGCAAAGATCCAAGCTTTTGGGATAAAAACTCAATATTTGATAAAGATTGCTGTGTGGGAAAATTAGAAAGTAGTTTGGCAGAAACTAGATATAGGATAACATCTACATTGTATACCAAGATAAGGTCAAAATGGATAAATGATTTAGACATAAGGGGTGTGTGTTGGTAAGCAAAATGGGCTCCTTAGCACTTAGTTCAGAAACAAGTGCCCTTGAAGAGTTTGGCTTTTGTTTTTGTTGAGTAATTCAGTGGATTTCATTGAGTCTTACTAAGTGCTGAGCCCCAGGCCCAAACCCCTATTAGGTGTAAAACCTGTGTGGGTGTGGATTGGCAACTAAGGTGGGGCTAACTCCAGGGAGGGCCTAGTTTACATGTCTGAGACAGCAGAGGCTCTTAGACCAGTGGGTTTAAGTCACCTCTTTGTGACGATTTTAGGTCACTGGGTGAGTCACATGTGTGACTCACCCATGACGCTGACAAAGATATAAAAGCCAGGGGTTGGCCTCTTCTTCCTGAGAGCTCTTTGCCGAAGCAGTGGTGGTGCGTGACTCTGGGTCAGCCCTTGTTCTGAGCTCCTGGGCTGAACCTAGATGTTGGTAACTATGAATTGTATTGGGTCTGTCTGTTTGCAATTTGTTTAAGGGCTCTCGAGATGGTGTTGATGAAGAGACTCTGGGCAGCTGTAGCTAAGGAGCCCTCCAGCTTGTAAACCCAGATGCTGAGACTTTGTTGAATTCTGGTAACTATGTATTGGGATTTGGATCAGACAAGGTCTGTCTGTTGATGTTTGTAATTTGTTTGTATTTTGCTCTGAAGTTCAGGGTGCTGGCTTTTTCCCCTGAACTAAGTGAATGATATTTGTGTGCTGAATTAAGGTAAGCTTGCCAACCCCTTCACCTTGCTCTCCTTATTAAGGCAGATCAAAAGAACCTGTGCTGTCCAGAAGCTTTCTGGGTACTGGCTGTGGGTGGATCTTTCCCCCCAACAGAAGCTGCTAGCCAGATTGTGGTAACAGGGTGATATCGTAAATAAGTTAGGGAAGCATGGAAAAATGTATCAGTCAGATCTGTGGATAGGAGAAGAGTTTATGACCAAAGAAGAGATAGAGAGCATTGCATGATGTAAAATGAATAGTTTTTATTAAAATCATGAATTCAAAAGGCTTTTTGCAAATGAAACTAATGCTGCCAAAATTAGAAGGAAAACAGAAAATTGGAGGCAATTTTGACAGCAAGTGTCTCTGATAAAGGTGTCATTTCTGGAATATACATATATATTATATATACATATATATGGCAAATTTATAAAAAATAAGAGCAATTCTCCAGTCAATCAATGGCCAAAGGATATGAGCAGGCAGTTTTCAGAAGAAGAAATCAAAGCTATTTATACTAACATGAAAAAATGCTCTAAATCACTATTGATTAGAGAAATGCAAATTAAAACAACTCTGAGATACCACCTCAAACCCATCTGATTGGCTAATATGACAGAAAAGGAAAATTATAGATGTTGGAGGGGATGTGGGGAAACTGGGACACTAACATACTATTAGGGCAACTAGGGATTATTAGGGCACAGTGGACAGAGTGCTGGGCCTGGAGACAAGAAGACCTGAGTTCAAATATAGCACAGACACTACTAACTTTGTGATGTTACTTCACCCTGTTTACCTCAGATTCCTTATCTGAAAAACGACCCGCAGAAAGAAAGAGCAAACAACTCTAGTATCTTTGACAAGGAAACCCCAAATGGGGTCATGAAGAGTCCAACATGACTGACATGTCTGAATGACTGAATGACTGAAAAACTGCAATGAGTTGCTGGTGGAGTTGTGAACTAGTCTAACCATTCTGGAGAGCAATTCGGAACTAAACCCAAAGGGCTATAAAACTGTGCATATCCTTTGACCCAGCAATACTACTACTAGGTTTATATGCCAAAGAGATAAGGGTAAAGGGAAAAGTACCTATTTGTACAAAAATGTTTATAGTAGCTCTTTTTTTGTGTTGGAAAAGAAGTGGAAATCAAGAGGACACCCATCAATTAGGGAATGGCTGAACAAGTTGTGGTGTATGAATGTAATGGAATACTATTGTGCTAGGAGAAATGATGAGAAGGATGGTTTCAGAAAACCTGGAAAGACTTACATGAACTCACACAAAGTGAAATGAGCAGAACTGGGAGAACACTAACAGCAGTATTGCAAGGACAATCAACTGTGAAAGACTTACCTTCTCTGATCAAAACAATGACCTAAGACAATTATAGAAGGACCCATGATGAAAAACGCTATCCACCTCCAGAGAGAGAACTGATGAACTCTGAATACAGTTTGAAGCATACTTTAAAAAACCTCTCTTTACTTTAATTGTTTTATTTTGTTTGTGTTTTCTTTTGCAACATCACTAACATGGAAATATATTTTGCATAACTTCACACATATAATCAATATCAAATTGCTTGTCTTTTCAAGGAGGGGGAAGTGGTGGGAAGGAAGGAAAGAATTTGGTGCTCGATTTTTTTAAATGTTAAATTTTTTCCATATAATTGGTAAATATTTAATGAAATAAAATTATTTTTAAAAAACATTTAAAAGATGAAAAGGCATAAACAAGGAGACTACATTATGCTGAAAGGTATGCTGAAACAAACCAATATTGGTCATAAAGTTACATGCTCCAAATACCTTAACAGACAAATTCATAAAGGAAACATTAAGTGAGGGCACAGTGACATAGTCAGAAACACAATAATAACAAGACACTTCAGTATCCCTCCTGGAGATTTGGATAAGTCTAACAGAAAGTTAAACAAATGAGAAAAAGAAACAAACTGAACAAAATGCCGTAGAAACTGGGGTCAAAAGATTTGTGGGGTCTTCAAAATGGAACTGCAAAAGAGAATGGATTGTCCATTCTCTTAACGGGAGAAGCAGAGCAGGTTTTCAGATAAGAATGTCGAAATTTTCAAAGGATAGTACAAGAGGATTTTAAACATAATGGTGACCAGAAGAATTTTAAGTATAAAACATTAAACACTAAGGAAAAAGTGGCCTGTTACAGTGGCTGCATAGGACTCATTGCCTTTATGCTTTTCCAGAAATGATTAATGAGGCTTCATCATTGGGCCAGATCTCAATTTATTTTGCAGGAGTATTTTAAAGAAATATTTGGACCTAGCACCACTTTCCCCACAACTTTACATAAACCAGAACCAAACTATGACACTCCAGCTGATGTTGGAAACACATTTTTCATTCGACCCATTCACTCATACCAAGGTATGGGATTGCCTGAGGTATAGTAAGAGCACAGGTTCTGGTCTGTATGGCATTGCATACTGGGTGTGGAAGAAGATTAATCCAGGGGGACATATTTTAATGACCATTTTAAATATTTCACATAAATATAACTGAGTCCTGAAGAAGTGGCAGCTCTTTAGTGTCAATTTAATCTGCAAGAAATATGATAAGAAGCTGTGCAAACAGAGACCTACTTCTTCATGTATCCATTGAAAATTTATCGTGAATTATAGCAAGCCCAATTTCTTCCTGACTCTTTTCTAGTTGTCCCAGAGGTTTTTATGAAGCAGGACATTCATTCCTAAGTAATTTATATTTTCAAGTTTATCAAACAGAGGTTTATAGAATTCCTTTGTTACTGATTCACTTGTCTAGTCTATTCCATTGGTCTATTTCATCATTTTTAACGAGTGTCAAATGTTTTTGATGACTACTGTTTCATAATAGAGTTTAAGCTCCAGATATGCAATTTCTTTTTCATTTTGAACTTTATTTCATTATTTCTCTTTATATTCTTGATCTTGTGTTTCACCAAATGAGTTTGATTACTATTTTAATGAGTTCTGTAAAGTATGCCTATGATTCTGTCATTGACATAACATTAAATCAGTTAATTAAAAGAGAATAGTGTCATTTTTATTATGTCAGTATTGCCCAGCCATGAACAATGTCCTCTAGGTATTAAAGTTGTTCTTTATTTCTTTAAGGGCAGCTTTGCAATTAGATTTATTCAGGTATTCTGTGGTCTTTGGCAGACTTATCCCCAAATATTTTATGCAACTTTTCATTATTCTGAATGGGATGACGTCTGCCAGCTCTAAACCATGCCCTCTCCTACTCTTTCCAGTTCTTACTTATGTGTTCTTTTCTCCCATAGAGGTGAGCTCATTGAGGCTAGGAAATGTCTTTGTATTTCTAGGCACAGCCCTTAGCACAGTGCCTGGCATTTAGTAAGTGCTTCATAAACATTTTATCCATTTCTCTTTCTATCTCTCTGTCCCTCTATCCATCTCTCTCTCTATCATCAATGACCCATCTATCAAATATCTACTCTCTAGGGACTCTTTGATCCAACTAAACTGGCCACCTTGATGTTCCTCAGACTAGACACTCCATCTCCTGATCTGGGCATTTTTGCTTCCTGTCCTGCATTACTGGAATTGTTTCCCTCCTCATTTTCACCTCAGAGTTTTCCTGACTTCCTTCAAGTCTCAGCTAAAATCCCACTTTGCTGATTCCCCTAAGTGTTCATGCCCTTTCTTCATTATCTCCAGTTTTTGATACATAATATTGCCAAATATATGTCATATGTAATAATGCCAAAATATACACACATATATTATTTGTACATGGTTTTAAATGTGTTGTCTCTGACATTTGAAGTAAGCTTCTTGAGAGCAGAGATTCCCTTTTACCTTTCAGTGTACCCCAAGCAATTATTCAGTGACTACAACATATCAGGGGTGACAAATGCTTATCTACCAATAATCTATGCAATGATCCTGATCATCTATAGCCCCCATATCTATAACCAGTATCCAAGTCTTGTCATTACCAAAACATATTTCTCACTCATTTCCTTTTCTCCACTTCATGTGAGACTTCCTCTAACAAGCCCAATTTTACCCAGATTGCAATACAAATAAAGGACGTGACCATGGAAAAATGTTTTCCAGACTCATCCAGTGCCAGCTGCAGGGGTGGCTTCTCCTACTCAGTTGCATCCATAACATTATGGATTTTTGCCAAATTCAGTGGTCACCCCATTGTTCTAGCTATTCCCATTGCTATTCCAGCAACAACATTTGTGTCACAAAAGAGTATTTTCCTCTTATTGTTCTGTACAGTCCATTGATCAGGCACTAGGTCAGTGTGTTTTATAACAGAAAGAAATTCATCTATGAAAGCTGACTGATCTGTTCTTTTTGAAAAAAATGTTTTTATTGATATCTTCTGTTTCTTATATCATCATTTCCCCAAGTTTCCCTGTCCCTGTCCCTCTCACTCCCAGAGACCTACCTCATATCGCAAAATGTTATATAGAGAAAAAATTAACGTAATTGATGGACACATTGAAAAAAATCCAAAACATGTGCAATGTGTAACAATTATGGACCTCTAACCTCCGCAAAGGGATGGGTTGGGATATTTATCTCATATCTCTTCAAGTCCTGCTTTATTTTCATAATTTTATTTTATTTTGTTTTTTTCTGTGTTGCTATATTTTCCATTTAATTTGTTTCAGTTAAAGTGAGTATTGCTTTCTTGCTGCTTCCTCATGAAGATAAAAGAGACTTAACTATCTTGGCTTCCTCTTATAGTTTCTCTTAACTTTGTATCGATGAAATCTGTCCATTGATTGAGAACAAAGGGAAAGAATTGTATCAGTTCTGGGACATTTATTTGACTCACAGAAACTTCCCAATTTGCGATTTTATATCAAGCTTTCAAGAGATATAGCTGCATTTTGTTTGTTGAAATTTGTAATGGCAGCAAAGTGGGACTTTTTGTTGTTTTTTAGTTTTGGAGTGCTTCTCAGCACTAAGGTGATCAAATGCCTTTGATTGAGTCTTGCCTTTGTTTGTAGAAAGGTCCACACCATTTTGCTAATTAGATCATGAGAGGTTTGAAGCCCTCTGACCCTGAAGAAGTGTACATATACTCTGAAGTTAGCATTTTGTTTGGGGGCTCACTCACTGGAAGAGTGTCATGTGATTTGACCAGACGAGACTCTGGGTAGCCACTAAGTTGGCCCCCAGCTTTGAAAAACTCATGTTGGTGCTTTTCTCTCTGGTAATAATGTATGTAATATCTTGGTCAGATGACTAGAAGCCTGTCTGTTGATTTGTGTTATTTTGCTCTGTTTATATAATTTCTGCTTGTAATTTCTGTTTGTACTTTCTCTGAAGTTCAGGGTGCTAACTTTTCCCCTTGAACTAAGTGAACAATATATGTATGTTTAATTACAGTAACCCCTTAAAGTTGCTTTCCTTTAGAAAAGAAGATCAAAGGACCTGTGCTAGCAGCCCTCCTGTGTGCTGGTGTTATTGGTCTTATACAGCCACAGAGCAGCATGGGATTCTGGGCAGCCATTTTAAGAGCCCCCAGCTCATAAACCCACATGTTGATGCTTTCCTGGTAACTATGAATTGTGATTTGGCCTGTTTATATTGTGTATGTTTGTAATTTGTTTGTATTTGCTCTGAAGTTCAGGGTGGTGGCTTTTCCTCCTGAACTAAGTGAATGATATTTGTATGTGGAATTAAAGTTAACCCCTTAATGTTGCTTTCCTTATTAAAGCAGATCAAAAGAACCTGTGTTAGAGGCCTTCTGTGTGCTGGTTGTTGTTAATTTTACACAGCCATAGTAGCTGCTAGCAAGATTGTTGCTACACCCCCTTCATTTATCCCCTTCCCCTCCTATTTTCCTGTAGGGTAAGATAGATTTCTATACCTAATTGCAAGTATATGTTATTCCCTCTTTGAACCAATTCTTATGAGAGTAAAGTTCACGCACTTCCCCTCACCTCCTCCCTCTTCTCATCCAATGTGATTTGTTTAGAGTCATTTTTAAAGGTAATTGGAGGCTTTTAGGGGAGAACTCAGGTGGGTCCCTGCCTTTACTCTGCCATCATGAAGGTCTTTCAGACACAGAATGAGAGTTTAGTATCTTGCTTCCCTGGAGCAGTATACCATTCCTTTATATAGAACTAACTTATTCCTTGGATTAAGCCCTTAGATATAAGCCCAATATAAACAGGAACAGTCATGTTCTATGACTTTTACTTGATGTTAGCATAGTATTGGTTATGTAAGTGCATATCTCAATCTCTAGAGAAGAAACAAAGTTTCATTTACTAAAATATCACAAATCTTCAGATAGTAATTTGTTTTGTTTTCCATGGAAAGGAAACACAATTTTAAATTCCGTAGAATAGATACATGAAGACTTTAGGCAAAGTCTCTTTGTTAAAGAATGTCCCAAATCACTGAACATGGTTTTTGATTCTATTGACAGACTATATTGAGTTTTTCATTGAAGGTCTTCTGGATTCCTCTTATTGACCATGTTGTTATTTGAAGTAGAAGGTTGGTTGATGAAGGTCCTCAAGAAGTTAAATGAAAATTAAGTGTTTTTTCAACAATCTGTCTATCAGTTCAGGGCAATACACAAAGGACATGGCTGAATCAGATTGGATCTAGATCATTTATTTTCCACAAGGAAGCTCTCCATTTTACAACTTTTCATCCAAGTCATGAGAAATATGACCATGTTTTATAAGATGAAATACCAGATAAGCTCTTCTAGGCAGTTTTCTCAACAGAAGGCAAAGTTTAATTCATGTGGATTGAAAGAGGGAGCTGACTTCATCTAAATGCAACAACGGCCATGCTGGAGAAAAGGACAAGGAATAAGTCCAATATATTTTATTAAAGGACTGGTTCAGGATACCATGAAGCATACTCATTCTTAGAAAAGATTTATTCTTTTTCTGATGGAGTTGTCATTTTCCCCAATAACGATGCCAAGGTGACATCAAAGAGGTCTCCTAATCCTATTAGATTAAGATCTTCCAAAGATGGAATGAGAGTTCTGTATCTTTTTTTCCCTGGAGCAGTATGTCATTGCTTTATATTCCAATAACCTATCCCATGGATTGAGAATAATGTAAACCCAACAGAAACACAAAAAATTGAGTAACATGACACTTACTTGATACTGGTATGATACTGGTAATTCAGGTGTACATCTTGGTCTCTAGAGTATGGATTTAGTTTGTTTTGTTGAAACCTTATGAATCCTGATATAGGCAGCAGACTCACAAGAGGCAAGATTTCAATGTTTTCCATGGAAAGAGAACAATTTTCTAAACTGAGAGGAATAATAATGAAATAGCTCTAAACCATGAGGAATCCAGGACAAGTCTTTTTGATGAGGAAAGACGCAAATCGTTTCTCATTATTACTTGTTTCTAAGAGATTTCAGCTTCAGGGAGCCCATAATTTTGTAGAGTCCCCCTTGGTACATTGCACAGATGATCATAATCCAGCCACGTTGGTCCCTGGCCATCCATAGTGCAGTCTTTTGTGACAAACGTATCTCCTTGTAACAATGCTGCTACTGTGGCTGTGTAAAACCAACAATACCAGCACACATGAAGGCTGCTATCACAGGTTCTTTGATCTGCTTTTCTAAGGAAAGCAACCTTAAGGTGTTAACAATCTCACTTTAATCCAACATACATATATCATTCACTTAGTTCAGGGGGAAAGCCAGCATGCTGAACTTCAGAGCAAATACAAACAGAAATTACAGAGACAATCCAAACAGAACAAACATACACAGTTATCAACAGACAGGCCTCTAGCTGTCTGACCAAAGAATTACATAGTTGCCAGAGAGAGGCACCAACATCTGGGTTTTCAAAACTAGAGGGCTCCAGTGGCTACCCAGAGTCTCCTCTGATCAAATCACATGACACTCTTCCAGTGAGTGAGAGCCTCAAACAAAATGCTAACCTTTGAGTTTATATACCCTGTTCAGGATCAAAGGGTGTCATAACCATGGGACTCAAACTTATGTGAATTAGGCTTTCTTATTTCTTAAGCAGATCATCAAAGACTCCCAATTTAATCAAAGAAACAAAGGCCAAACTCATCAAAGGCACTTGATTTCCTCAGTGCTCCAAAAGGGAAAACAATAAAAAAGGTCCCACCTTAATTACCATTACACTCTATGCTCAAAGTCCTCATTTGATCCTTCCATCTGCACTAACTTTCATCCCTTAGTTCTTCTACATTTCCGTTAATCTTCTTGAAAAAAGCCATCTACAATTGGTGCCTCTACTTCCTCTCCTCTCTCTTCTTAACTCCTTATAATCTGGATTCTGACCTTATCATTCAGCTGATGGTATTGTAAGGAATGGAGGAAGGGTGCTGAGTGAGCTCAGGATCGGTGAGCTCAGAATCTAGTGAGTTCCTTTTTTAACCTTATTGGTGTCTTTGACCATGGAAACAGCTGAAGTTGATTTATCTTTAGTACACAATTTCTGTGTTGGGGAGGTTTAAGAAGTCGTGGGGATTGGAGAAAATGTGCGGTCCACCATCTTCTTGCTTATTGGACCTGGAACTCTCTGTAAGCATTTTAAAACTTTACATCGTATGGTTGGTTGGTTGTTGTCCTTGGCTCTGGAAGAAGACCAAAATGACATCACTATGTTAGAGCCAAGTTTCAATGTGTCTGACTGGCTGATCAGACCAATATGAGCCCAGAATGCTCTACCACAGGTTGGGCACAAATAGTCCACATGAATATTTGGGGTGGATTCTCTAAATTTGTGCATCCTGAGTTTCCTTTGAGCTGTTTCAATTCTGCTTTGCTCATAGAGCACAGCACCTTCTCAGATGAGAGCATGCCATGCTGGGCAGTCCTGTGCCAGTGTCTTCCATGTCACACAATTAATTCCTAAGTTCATTATGGTGGGAGCATAGGCACTGATGATGGTGGTATGATGTTTTCCTGCAAGTGGCAATCACATCGTCATGAGCTTGTTGTTCACTCCTTTTGGTAGGCATACAAGCTTGTCGACTAGTGCATTCAGAGAAGACTAGTACCTCTGGTGTGATGGCTGCCAAGCCCTTTTCAGGGCTGTTCCACCCAATTCTCAACTGTGGTGCCAAGAAGCTATAGCATGTGCAGCAGCCACACCAAGGTAAACCGTTTTGGCAGATGGGCTAAACATTGCATAAATAGCAAAAATAAGCCGCAACAATCCAAAGGGTGCCCATGCACCCTTTATTGTATATATACCCTCTATTGTATAGCTTAATAATCACTCACATTCTTTAGATGTGGAATGAATAGACAAAAATTCCTGATGGAGTTTCAGGGGAAGAAAAACAAAAGTTATGACATTTTGTGGAATTCATTTTATATATAGTTTCAAATAAGCATAGTTACATTGATGTTTAATATTTTGATCATAAATAATCAACAATGTTATCTCCCATCTTCATACCTTTGCACTGACTATACTCTATGCTTAGAATGTTCTCCTGTCTCACCTCCACTTTTTGAATCCTTAGTTTTCTTCAAGACCGTCTCAAGTGCCACCTTTTACATGAAACCTTTCCTTATACCTTAGTATGCTAGTGTCTTCCCTGCTCCCTAACATCCCATATTTATGCATTTTGCCCACATTTTCCATATACTTATTTGTATAAACATATGTTGTCTCCCTTGCTAGAATATGAGTTCCTTTAGGTCAGGGGGTTCATTTTTTGTTCTTTGTATCCCCTAGAACATAGTAGGTGCCTAATAAAAGATTTTTGATTAATACTAGTAATATTAACAACTTGCGTTTATATAGGGCTTTTAAGTTTGCACAGCTCTTTCCTCAAAATACAAGTTTAATGTAGTGTAATACAAGTTTAATGAAGCCCACCTTACCATAAGCCATTTGAAATAACTTCACACCCTTACCTCCAGAGGAGATCCACAGGATCCCTTCTATATTCTGCTCATTGTTAAATGTGAAATGGCAGGCAAAAGAGCTATTTATCACTAGGACCTGGATTTTGCGAAAGAGTGACAACAGTAGTCCCAAGTTATACCAATTCTGCAAGAAAAGATAACTCTTTTTATTGGCTGATTAATCATAGAAATTAGAGGGAGATGAAAAATCCCAATTAGGTCATCTAATTTTTCTAGCTCTCCTTCTACAATTATTCTCCTCAATTTATTATTAGATGGGTTTGACCCATTTCATTTAACATCATTCAAGTGACTCACCTTGATCACTTCCTTTGGGAGATTGGGTCTTCTTTTTTAATACCCTAACTAGCATCAAAGGTCTTCACCCTAAATTTCTTTATGTTCCATCACTATTTTTTGCACTTCAGAGCATTCTACCATACCAGGGCAATGAGTGTAATCAAGATTGCTTTGGAATAAAATGTCATCCACATGGCAACTTTTGAATGGATTATGGAGTTATGTGATGACATCTTTTTAGTTTTTTAGGTTATCCCCCAGGACTTCAAGGGTGCACCCATTGTCCATCTCTATAAAGGGAAAGAAAATAGATTGTCCTATGACAATCACAGGGGGGTCTCTCTCTTAGTCATTGCTGGCAAGATTCTTGCCAGAGTCCTCCTTAATAGGCTGATCCTTCATCTGGAAACTGGTCATCTACCTGAGAGCCAGTGTGGCTTTAGAAAGGGCTGAGGAACACTTGTTATGGTGTTTGCTGCCTGACAACTCCAGGAGAAATGCCAGGAGTAGAACAGAGGTCTGTATACAACTTTTATAGATCTCACCAAGGCCTTTGATACTGTCAGTTGTGAGGGCTTATGGAAAATTATGGCAAAATTTGATTGCCCAGAGAAGTTCAATAGCATTGTACATCAATTTCATGATGGCATGCTTGCCTGGGTTCTAGATAATGGACAATGTTCTTGTGCCTTTCCAATCAGTAAGGGAGTGAAACAAGGCTGTATGCTTGCTCCCATGCTTTTTAGCACGATGTTTTCAGCCATGTTGTCAAATGCTTTCAATGAGGATGAACACGGCATCAAGTCAGGTACCACACTGATGGGAAATTCTTCAACTTGTAAAGGCTACAAGCCAAACTAAAGTGGAGGGAGTGTTGGTGCGTGATTTTCTGTTTGCAGATGGTTGTGCACTCAATGCAGCCTCTGACACTGAGATGCAACGAAGTATGGGCCAATTCTCTGCTGCTTGTGCTAATTTTGGCTTAAGAATTAACACCAAGAAAACAGGTGCTCCATTAGCCACCACCATACCATCCATATGTCGAGCCATCAGTTACAGCAAATGGAGAAGTTTTGAATGCTGTGGATAAGTTCACTTACCTTGGTAGTATACTTTCCAGGGATGTACACATTGATAATGAGGTTGACACACACATTGCCAGAGCTATCTCGGTGTTTTGGAGACTCTGAAGGAAAGAGTAGGAGAGAAGAGGTATTAGACTGATCACCAAACCGAAGGTCTACAGAGCTGTGGTGCTGACCTCAT
Organism: Phalanger gymnotis; assembly: GCA_028646595.1. Taxonomy (NCBI): domain Eukaryota; kingdom Metazoa; phylum Chordata; class Mammalia; order Diprotodontia; family Phalangeridae; genus Phalanger; species Phalanger gymnotis. The sequence continues at coordinate 55,095,793 of CM053628.1, read as the reverse complement.
TGCTGTATGCCTATGAAACCTGGAAAATCTACCAGCGCCATGCCAGGAAACTGAATCACTTCCATTTGAATTGTCTTAGGAAGATTCTGAAGATCACCTGGCAGGAAAAGGTACCAGACACTGAGGTCCTTCCTCAAAGTAAACTCCCAAGCACTCAAACTCTGCTTTAGAGAGTGCAACTCCAATTGGCTGACCAAGTTGTTCAAATGCCAAATGTATGCTTGCCAAAAAGACTATTTTATGGAGAACTCACACAGGGCAAGTGTTCACATGGTAGTCAGAAGAAGCCATACAAGGAAACTCTCAAAGTCTCTCTCAAGAACTTTGGAATAGATTGTGTGACATGGGAAACACTGGCACAGGACCACCCAGCATGGCATGCCCTCATCAGAGAAGGTGCTGTGCTCTATGAGCAAAGCAGAATTGAAACAGCTTAGGAAACCCAGGATGTGCAGATTAAGAATATCCACCCCATATGTTCATGTGGACTATTTGTACCCAACCTGTGGTAGAGCATTCTGAGCTCATGTTGGTCTGATCAACCAGAGTTGGACACATTGAAACTTGACTCTAGCATAGTGATATCATTTTGGTCCTCTTCAAGAACGAAGGATAACCACCACCATACCAACCATAATTTCAAAATGACTCCATGAAGCCTTCTTTGGTGCTACTTAGATCCTTTTTGTGACCTCAAAATATTTTGTGCTCTTCTCATGCATGAGATATATTCCAATTTTTATTTTATCTGTTGTGTCCATGTCTGGTCACCCTTAGGTCAAGTTTCTTGAAGAAAGGCATGATGGCTTAATTGTTTTTATATCTCTCCTATCTCTCAGCATGGTACTTTTCATGATGGAGATTCCTGTTGTGTTAGAAAAAAACCTTCTCAAAATCTTGAATGGCCCCATCTGGATCTACCTCCCAAAGTCGTTAGCCTGCCATTCAAGACCCCTCACAATCTTGATCCTATCTACCTTTCTAGCACTATCTCCTGCTAGTACATTACTATATCCCCACCATTCCAGCCAAACCAATCTGCTCACTTTTCCCTGAACCTTCTCATACATTCTTACTTCCATATATTTGCTTAAACTATTTTCCCACCTGGAATATCCTCTTTTCTGTCTGTTCAAATTCTATTCTTCCATCCTTCAAAGTTTCTACTCAAATCTCATCTCATCTTTAAGTTTTTGCTTTACCCTAGGACTTTTCATAGCATTTCCTCCTTCCTCCTCTACTCCTACACCTATGGATTTATCGTATGAAGGCAATACTATAATATGCTCTTTGGGGTACTCTTTCAAGTCAAACTCACTCTTATAATTTTGGTTCCCTAAGTTGACTGGCACTTTGGGTGCCAGGGAGTAAACTCCTCAAATTCTTAATGTTGTAGCTTCTGAATTCCCTTTGACTTTCCCTTGACAATCATCTAATAAACTTACCTATTAGCAAAAGTATTATGAAGATGGTCTAGGAAGAACAGTTGTTTTCAAAACATTCTTCCCTCTAAAAAACACAAACAAAGCAAGAGTAGATCCTGGGCCTTAATTCCTTTCTCTTCTTCATTCAAGTTCCCAGAATCTGCGTTTTTCTGCTGTCTATGGATGTGGCTTCTTGCATAGTGTCAATATTACCAAGGATGATGATGATGTCCTTGGTTGCCTTTATATCTTATCAATCCAGTTCTCAAGGTCTCACTGCCATACCTATTCTACTGTCACTAGCCACAAATTGATTATATAGGCAGCAGAGGTCACCCCTCGATATGGGCCCAACTGTCTTCCACCTCTGGTGGAAGAGACACATTGTGAGTCAATAGAAAGAGTACTGATGTCAAGAGCCCTTCGTTCAAGTCTTTACTCTTTTATTTGACAGCTGTATGATAATACATTATAAATATATAAATAAATACATTATAAATAATAAAAGTGTATTCATTTTCTATTTGATGTTATTTGTTTTTCAGTCATGTTCCATTTGGGTTTTCTTGGCTTTTTCTTGGCTTTTAGTAGATGTCTATTCCCTTAACTTATCCTAAACTTTTAAGGTTTAGAATAAGTTAAGGGAATAGACATCTACTAAAAGCCTACTCAAAAGCTCAAGAGGCAAGAACAATGCATCTTCAATGATGTAAGCCAGATTTTGGTTCCAATAAGCAGCACCCAGTTTTGCCAGTGAAGGAGAAAGAGTTTATAGTGGTTAGAAGGCTAGGAAAAAAATGGAAGATTATGATGTCTTTGAAGCCATAGAAGGAGATGGTATGAAGAAATAGAAAGGTAGTAGGTAGGAATGTCAAATGCAACTATTTGAAAATGGAAAAGATCTGTGAAGATTTCTACAAAGCTCCATTTCTCCTCCCTTTTAGACTGGAACTATGACTTTTGGATTCTAAAATCAGAGTCCCTGATATGATGTATGAGGAAGGAGAAATGATACCAAAGAGATGGAGGTAGAAAAAGCAGATAGACTGGATTGAGTACACATGGAGATGCTCTCTGTGGAAGGGCCAATATTTGGAGGACATGGAGGGACCAATTCACAAGATGATCAAAAGACTGGAGGACACCAGGCACATTTAGGGGAAAAACAGACATTATTATAGAAAAAAGCAATCAAAAATAGAACTAATTACCAATTCGAGCTTGTTTTCCTACTTCTACAAAATCTTAATGAAACTAACATATATGTGTATTGAGGTATCCATAATGAAAATGTGAGAAAATGAAAATCAGGCTTTCCCAATTTCAAATATTCCACAAAGTAAAATTATAACTCCAAAAGTTCTGGTCCAAAATGGCATCTGCGATGAATGTAGAAGTAACAAAAGATGTAATCACTTTGGTAGGTCCACTGATTGTTCATACCAAGTGGGTTATAAAGGAGCTAGAAATGCACTTTCCAAGGTCCTTTATAAATATCATGGAGGATGTCTACCATAGGATCAAATGGAAAAAGGATTCTCTATTGATAGGGTTTTAGAAGTTTGGGAAGCATTTTCCATCCAGGTAATCAATCAAATAATTAGCAAATATTTCCTGAATAGAAACCTTATATGACACTGTTCTAGGAGAATACCAAAAGATATAAAAGATTTTATCTGCATTCAATTATAATACATATATATGTATATATAAAATATATACATATATATGTATGAGTGTGTATGTGTGTGTGTGTGTGTGTGTGTGTGTGTGTGTGCGCGCGTACGTGTGTGTATCCAGCAGTAACAGTCCATGCTTGGACAAGACCCTCCACTCATTGTCTAGTGTAGGGCTGTCCAACCTTAGGTTTTTATTAAAACAATAGACAATATATTTTGACTTGCCATTTTAGTGAGAGCTCTGCAGTAGCTCAGCTTGCTAAAGCATTTATATAAACTTCTATGCTTGTAGGCAGGCTGCATAAATCTCACTGGGGGCCGCACGTGGCCACATTTTGGACAGCCCTGGTTTAGTGTGTCCTTGTTCACGTAAAGCTGGCAAAACCACTGAGACAGTTTATTCACTGGGGCATCAATACAAGGATAAAAGGACCATAAAAACTGATAAACTATAGTGTATATGCATATTTAAGGTGACCTCTACTGTGATACAACATAGAACCTTTGCTAAGTTCTCACTTTTTATTTCTGTCCAAAGATCCTTTATAATAACATATGACTATTAAAAATGTATGATTTTGATGATCTATCCTTTTCTTTGAGGTATAGCTGTATATATACATATTATATTCTTATATATTATAGTATATTATATATATAATATTCTGTCTATATACGTCTGGTTCCTTTCCTACATCAGAGCCTTTGTTTGGCTTCTGGCTATATCTCAGGCCCACTACTTTTGCATCAGTAAAGCTTCCAATGGCTGCAGAAAAGGTTTAAGTAAATTCTTTCACATGTGAACCAGCTCTCCCAACTCTGACTTTGTCAATATATATCCCTGCCTTCACTATATCAGTGGATAACTATGAGGTGTGGAATACTACAAATACTGTCAGACTCAGGTAATGTGTTGGTTTACTTCTACTGTACAGCTTTTTGGTTTTTTTCTTCTCTTTTTAAATTTTTTTGTTATAAAGGACAGCTCACTGGGCAGAGGAAGGGAGGAGGATATAATTGGAAATGAAGGTGGTAAATAAACAAAGGTAGTAACAAAACAAGAAATAGTAAAAAAAAAAAAAGGGGGGGGTTTGGTTTTAGGTGCTTAATTTTCTATATAGGCAACAGAACAGTGACATAATCCAGCCAATATTTTTTAGAAAGCTATGGTTATGGCAGAGAAAAATGTTTTTTTACTGGGAAAATCAATGGATATATTTTCTTCAGAAATATAACTTTTTTAGAAGTTCTAGAATAATACCATTTACAAAATAATATTATTAGGAAATAATAATGTGCCATTTTTATATATAAAATTGATTTTGTGAAACATATGCTCAACAATTTAATAGTGATTAAATGAATTAATATTAGACAAACTGCATTTACCTAAAAAAGTTACTTTCTAGGAAAGACATGAATATGGTATATTGATATTTATCAGCTCTAATATTTTCCCAAACTTAGTTAACATCATGAACTTACCTCTCCCCCACCAATGCCCATAAGAATAATCAATGCAGGGCAGCTAGGTGGCACAGTGAGTAGAGCACTGGCCCTGGAGTCAGGAAGACCTGAGTTCAAATCCAGCCTCAGACACTTGACACAGTTACTACCTGTGTGACCATGGGCAAGTCACTTAACCCCAACTGCCCTGCCTTCCCCCCTGCAAAAAAAATCCATGCAATAAAGTGCAGAATCAGAATACAAAATCCACATGAGTGTAGAAGGGAATTTCTAAGTACAGAAAACTTATCAGTATAGCATGGCATTATATGGAAGAAAATTGGGCAACAGAAAGACAATGCAAAACCAATTTGCAACAAGTAAAATGACATTAAACTATAACAATAGTAAATAGCTTATTTGAGACAGGTCAAAGCTGTAAGTTTAAAAAAAAATGCTATCATTGGTTTTCCAAATATATGCCAGTTTCTAAGAGTACTGGCCTTTGCTTTGGTCAGGACCATATGGAAAGATGGCTTGTACTTTATCAGCTTGATCTTGGAGAGGCAATAAATATAGTTGTGGTTTTGGAGTAAAACAGAGTTGGGTCCCAGATCTGCCTCTGATACAAAATTGCAGAGTAACTAAAGCCAAAACACTTCCTAGTAGCTTGAGGAAGCTCTATAAGACTTTAAATCATAGATGAGATACCAATGTGCATTAGTGGAGGAAATTTGCACATCAGGAACACAAAAGAAGTAATATCAATGATAACAGTCTCACCTCTAATCCTAGCTAAATTACCTTCAACAAGTGAACCTCAGTTTTGTTATATATAAAATGTGAATATTCATGTAGAACCTATATATGACTGCTTACCACAGACGGGGGAGGGGAGAGAGGGAGGAAAGGATAGAATTTGGAACTCAAAACTTTAAAAAAGCATATGCTAAAAAATTATTTTAACATGTAATTGGGGGGTAGAATAAAACATATATTTTGAAAATGTGCATATTAATGCTTATAGCTTTAATATATATTATAGCATAGCCCATATTTAAATATGAAATTATATATGGATATTTATATATGTGTGTGTATATGTATGTATATATGTGAGTATATATATGTGTGTGTATATATATATATGTATATATGTATTTGTGTGTGTATGTATATGTGTGTACATACAACAAGGCCGAGTGGATAAAGAGTCAGCCTGGACTCCAGTTCCACCTCTAATAAATTGGCTATAGGGGCAGTGACAAGTCCCATAAGGTATAGCTCTTAATTGCAAGAGGAAATTTTCTTACTGGGAGTTTTCTACAATAAAGGAATCACAGCCCAGGTCAGAAATACCTGCAGCACCTACCTCCCAACTTTATTGCAGAGATCAAAGGGGATAATATACAGAGAATGTTTTGCATTCTTTAAAACATTATGTAAATTTCAACTATCATCATTAATTCTGCAATTATATTACTTTAAGAAGAGATCATTTTGCTTTATTAAATGTAATAATTTTATTAACAGAGATTAGTAAGTAAAAATAAAGTTATGTTCTGCTGTTATAATAAAAAAAATCCCTTGTGATAGACTGAAAAACAGTACAGAAAGAGTATAATAAATATTAGGCAAGGTAAATAAAAAATAACATACTTTATTTAAGGACAAATAAAAATGTTTCATCATCACTGACAAAATAAATCTTTGAAGATGCCTACAAATGGGCAAGTAAATAATTTCTTGTACTGGATTAAAATGTGGATCATTCACATTCCTTAGAAATTACAAGACTTCAGGTCTCAGCACCTATAAAAATAAATTCAAATCTGTAAAAATATACTCACTAAATTCTCCAGATACAACCAGATCCCAATTAGTGTGAATAATGAATTCCCCAAAGTGGCCGCATTATTTGAATTGCTACTGTGCTTGATTAAATTTATCAAACTCAAATCAATTACAATATTTTACATAATTATGACTTTAAATAATATGAATTTGAATATATAGAACCACTTAAGGAAAACACTTTATTTGCTCTAATCAGGACCTAGCTATATACGCATGAGACAGAACAGAAACAGAAAAAATAAAAAAAAAATACCTGTTACTATCACTTTGGCAATGAGTAAAAATTTATTCAGTAACTACTAGGTGCCACGCTCTGCTGGAGATTCACATACAAAGGCTGGAACAATCATTACCTTTTGCCTCTTTTTTTCCTCTCCCAAGAATGAAGAATATATTTTTTACATGAGAAATACTTGTGAGAAATTTATGGGAGAAATTTACTTGTGAGAAATATGACAATGATAGTATCACCAGAATTGCTCCTATACAAAGGAAAGGAAAAAAATGAGTACTAACAGGCTACACAGAAACCACTTGAGTCTTATTTAACAGATCAGCATTGATTAAGAGTCAGTCAATAAGTATGTAGAAAGTGTTTACCTTGTGCCAAGCAGATGTCTTCTGGCAATATGCAGGAAGGTTGGCAAAATCTAACCTTTCATTAGATTTATAAATGTTTTGGAGGATAAAGTTGGATGCAACAAGTAGAGGGACCTTAAGCACATTTTTCTTACTAAACTTTAACATGACTTTAGAAAAGGCTTTAATGAATGACCCATCAAACCATACAATTTGAATTGGGAGAATTAAGAAATCAAAATGTTTTAAAAGTTTATTCAAAATAAAAAATACATGTAAAATTATGAAAATAGAGGCTTGCTATTATATTTACCACATAAGCTGATGCTGGTGCTTCAGAGGTTCACAATTATTTCCTCAAGTTTTTAAAGTTGAACTCAATTTTTTGATATGGTATATTTTCTGGGAGCTAGTTTTTGAAAAACAAAAGCTCTCAAAGATAATCTTCAAATACGGCACTCAAGACAAGCATCAAAACAGAAACAATAAAAAAAACATAAGAGATTCAATAAGTTTAAACTGTTTACATTCAGATGACACTGGTAACTCGTAAGAATTTTCTCATTATTAGGGCAGTTAAAAGAAGTATGCATAGACGTGGGTCATGGGTGTAATTTTATTACAATGGGATGATATCTAAAAATAAAATTAGGGGGTAATTAAAAGGAATGTACTGGGGAAGAATGCAAGGGAGAGGCAGAATGGAGTAAATTACCTCACATAAAAGAGGCAAGAAAGAGCTTTTACAGTAGAAGGGAAGATGAGAGGTGTAGATTGGCTGGCAATGGTTAACCTTACTCTCATCAGAATTGGCTCAAAGACGGAACAATATACACACTCAGTTGTGTATAAAAATGTAATTTACAAAATAGGTAAATAGAAGGAAAAATGGATAAGAGAAAAATGGGGGAGATTGATAGAAGGGAAGCAGGGTTGGGGGAGACAATGCTCAGAAGAGTACTATTAGTCATCCATTTTTCAGAATGATCATTCAAATATAAAGGCCTAAGGATAATTAGGTGAGTAATCAGTCTCATTTCTCTAGGTTTTCAGTTTTACTTTGCATTTTTCTTTCTACAGTCCAGTGAAGTACGAAGTAAAAGGATTATTTGGGGGTTGGGGAAGTGACTAAGTAATGTAACATCAGTTAGGCAGTCTAAGTCCCTTCACTTAGATTTTCTCTGTCTCTGTGTCTCTGACTCTCTTTTTGTCTGTCTGTCTCTATGCCTGTCCCCCTCAATAGATATGCATAGGTGTGGGTACATGTGTCCATACCTCTTGATATTCTGTAGTATCTAGCAAGCTATGGCCATGCAAACCTGATAGTCCAGAGAAAAATGGAGAAGAATCCTCCCCCTCCTCTTGGTGTATGAGTCATAACACAGGCCTGATAAGGAGCTAGAGTGAATGCAGGCAGTTCAGGATGTGTTGTATCCCTGGAGATGGACCAGTCACCATGGCAACCAATGATTAGGACTGGCAGACTGGCTACTGCAATCTTCCTAAACCCTAAATTTTTCCTTTAGTGAGCTTATAAAAACAGTATTCAACATGGCTGCCCTGATCTGGCTCCCCTGCTCTGGACTTTGGAGACCCTCCTCAGTTTGAACAGTCCTCCTTTTTCCCCCAGGGTAAAGCGTTTTGGGGACTACTGGTGGCTTTCTGCCCAATGAGTATTGAATGTCCCATCTTTTTCCTTTCCTCTTTGCATCCATTAAATATATCAACTCTAGTCAATTAAAATGATTAATTGAGCAAAACCATACAGCATCAGTCAGTTATACATTAGCAGGGGGCTAAGCTGTATGGGGTTCACTTGGATTTGCATGTGTGGCTCTATTAGGGAAAATGCATTTTTTTACTTTTTCATTTATTACTAAAAATCACACAGAAG